>JAYKKH010000087.1:27500-52500 GCA_036507275.1 Sicyos edulis | reverse complement strand
AAAGAGGGTCTGACGCTACGCTGCGCCGATTTATTAACCTCTACACCTCTTTCAATCACGCAACCTCAAAGAGAGTTTGAAAGCAGCTGAGCTTCTTTTTCTTCTCCTCTTACTTCTTTCTTCTCCTCTACAACTCTTGAACTCGGGTAAGTAGCTTTCGTTCCTTTACTGATTTATTCTCTATAGAATAAATCAGGGAAATAGGCAAAGCTCCTCTCCCTCTCCTTCGTAGTAAAGTCAGTCTCACATATTTGACCCTTGTAAACAAGGTAGATTTCCCTTGGAATCCTCTCCCTTTTTGTCCTTCCCCTCTTTCTTGACTCTTAAGAGTGGCAAAGCTCCTATACAACTCTTGGGCCGGCGGAAAGCTCCAAACCTGTTAAGTCGTCAAGTGGCTTTGCTCCAAACCTGTTAAGGAAAGGAAGCTCTGAACCCTGTAATAGAAACCCAAGGGAAATAGGCGAAGTCAACTCTTTGAACCGAGTCAACTCTTTCAACTATTCTATTATTAGTAATAGTGATAGAATGAGTTGTATTTGAAGCTCTCAAAGAGGTTATTGATTGAGAAAGGAAAGGAAATGCAAAATGTAGTATAGTAAGTAATAGGCTGCTACTCTAGGCTCGCTTCGCTTCTTCAAGCTCCGCTTGCTGCTTTTCATTTTGATAGGAGTAGGTACTTGCTGCTCGTCAAAGCCGTAGCTTGCTGTCTACTAAATGAGCCTTCACTGCCCGCCCGGCCTCTATCTTTTTGAATCTTAAGTAAAGTGAAGTCAAATCAATGAAGTGAACAGCCTAACCTCTTTGTTTGAAGCTTTGCCAGGAAGCGGCCGACTTGTTGAAGCTTTGCTTCCCCTAATTCCAAAACACAACAATAGACTTGCGACTATAGTATAGGAAAAAGCTTCTCTTTGATAGCGGTCATAGGGTAAGGATCTGATCGTATCTCGAGACTGAAACCTGTGCGGGGGTAGGGGCGGATGTAGCCAAGTGGATCAAGGCAGTGGATTGTGAATCCACCACGCGCGGGTTCAATCCCCGTCGTTCGCCCATCAATAAATGGACCATTTGTTACGGAGGAAATCAAAAAACTTGCTCATTTGAAATACTATTCCTGCTTGCTCGGGGTCCTCCCAACACCGATTTGTTGAGGGTCGAGTCGTTGTCAAAAGGCTAGACCAGCAGAAGGCGATGACGGACGAACCTGTGTTGAGCACTACGCCTGTTCTTCGATGTGAATGCTAAAAGTCCTTTGCTTCCTTTGTTCCAGTGCCCGTTCCAGTACCAGTTCCTGTTGATGTTCCTTTTTTAAAGGTCCTCATAGACTTTTTTTTCGAATGCGTGGAAACAAGAACTTTCTTTCGGCTTTCTGTTCTTCCCGGAGTTCGTTCTCAGCGGAGGTCAACAGAAGGTCAACTCGCTTCAGAAGGCTGGAGGTAACCTAAGATTCCTAAATGCAGGGGTCTCTTTCGTGGCCAGAGGACTATAACATAGAGGAATGGCTACCCCGGAAGGGTGATCCATTAGCACCTAGCAAGTCAAGAGTCTGGTCAGAGAAGGAATGCGAATGAAGTCCTACTCCATTTATGGTGTGATCTATCATTCGATCCGATCCGTTGAACCCAAAGCATCAGGCAAGACAGACACGAATCGCCTTTCTATTCCAAAGCAAAAGCAGATGTTCTTAACCAGTTATGGCAGCAGCAGCACAACAATGAAGTTGAAATGAATCGACGAAACGAGGAATGAATTACAAGAAAGGATTCTCGAACTTTAGCAAGAAGGCGAATCTCTTTTAAATGAAAGAAAGCGCCAGCGGCACGTGCTTCGAAAGCTGGGCTTGGAGCTATATCCCCCGGTCTCGGTCTAGCCGCTCTAACCGATGGCAGGAATTCTATCCTTTATGATCCAGCCTATGCCTACTAAAAACCACCCTCCGCCCTTGTATTATAATGGTACGGATGAATAAGCATAGCTTACCTAGCGTTGAGCGTAAAAAAAGCGGCTCACAACATTCTTTTTTTTAAGCGTTGGACTGGAGGTAAATCAATTTCTTTCCTATGCGATTCACTAGGGCTTCAACTAATTACACGTATTGAGTACAACTAGTTAGTTTACTTTTGAATGAACTCCGAAATTTCAGATTGAAGATGTGGAATGTGAAACTGTGACGGAATAAGCGCTGTTAGGAGTAGCATTAGCAGGAAGAGCATCTCTCTCTGTCTATTCTAAGATCCGAGACCTAACTAAATTCTTTGCTTTTTGATTCGCTTGGTTCACCGTCTATCTTTGCTCTTAGGGGAATGGGATAGCAGTGCAGATGAATTGAATCAAGAGTCAACCACCACTTGTTACACCATCTCGACAGTCCCTTCCGCGGCCTCTTCCAGTCTCTCCCAGAGTTCAGCTACTGCCTCCATCGATAGCGGCCGTGAGCGCAAGGCATTTTGATGTCCAGTTTTCGAAACGGAGAGAGAGGCTTGATGTTAATTAAGTAAGGTAAGCGAGTTTACGAGCTATGCGTCAGTCACCTGTGGAAAGACAGAGTCAGATCGTGATCGATACCTAACCTAACCCTTGTTCCTACTTACTTACCTTTCCCACCACCTTTCGTATACTCCACTCGTTCCCTTCGCCTTCGTAAGTAAGCTATTTTGGATCCGAACGAAGGAGTGAGTGAGCTTAATGCGGAAGGCTCATCGTGAGACCTTGTTTGTAGGTATGCTTACCAGAGGACTGGCAAGAAAGTCCCAGGTTCACCTTCTGACTTCTAACTCACCTCCGACTCCCAGGTCGATAACGAATTGACGGCGATCGTCCGCGCTCCATACACCGCCGCTACTAGGCTTAGGCCATTCTCGTCGCCTCTGTACCCGAAACAGCTACCCAAGCGCGTCACTGTTCGGGGTTTGGCTTCTGATTATGCCATTACCCGCGCCCCTGACCTCAAATCAAACAAAATAGATAGAACGATTCTTTTTGTGTTTCTAATAATAATTCAACTGAGACTTAGGGGACTTGTTCGACAAATAGCGATTCTCTTCTTTCGACTGCTAAGTGAGCCGGGGAAACTTTTTCATTCAACACGAGGAATCAAAATCGTAGCTAACCGCCCTGATCGGTAGAACAAGGACTCTTCTTTTCTTTATATCCTTCCCAGTCCAATAAGAAATAAGATCAATCAGGCGTGCGGGAAAGGCGGGGATTGCTTTCATGAGCTCACAAGCAAGGAAGAAGGTAGGCAATCGAAGACGCAAAGAAGTCGCTCGAGTGCAAAGTCAGTATATGTGTCTTGGGATTGAATCAGGCGCATCTTGCTCCTTCCGGGCGGGATGTGATTCACCATCAGTGATCCTTGCTTTATATCCGACACTAAATTCTCCCTACCGGTCTTTCTGAGAGGTATATATGAAGAGTTCCATTTCAATCTCAACAAACGAGGAAGAGATGCTGGTGATTCAACTGCCCGAGAGGGAAGGTTATCCTAATGCTGAGGGGCTGCTACCTTTCTTTTCGAAAGAGCGAGACAACAAACAACGATGCACTCACAAGCAATCCATCTTGCTCAACCGGAGAAGCAGCTTCACAGAAGTTAAGATAGCTCCCTTGGCCGGAAAGCCAACTAGTTCATCTGTGCTTCTCCTACAGTTGATGGAAGAATTGGAGTCATTGTCCGACTTCCATTGGTGCGCTTGTTCGATCCCATCATAGTAGGGGTCCAGTAGAGTTCCGTTGCTCAGCCCCGACTTCCCTAGGCCCTTCGTTCAACTTGCCTTTTGGCGACTACACTTCCTTAGATGGAAAAACCTTATTCGTAACCAAAGCTCCCTTCGCACTCGTTGACCAGGCTACTCGCTCTGTTGCAGATTGGGATTTGGCACGCTGAAGGTAGAGGAGTCCATGTAAGACAGAAAAGAGGCAGTCTTTTCTTCTGGGCCCTTACTCCGTCCCACACAGTGTATTACTCGACTGAATCATCTTTCTTTGCTTGGAATTCCTGCCAAGATGACGGCTGAAGCAGAGAACCGCACATCTTCCCTCGAGCAAGGAGAGCGGAGCACATAGAGGAGCAGTCCGGTTAGAAAGACTTTATGAGGGATCGCTTTCAGCTGGATCGAGCTCTCATGCTGATCGGAGGAATGCCAATCTCTCTTTGTTGCAAATCTATTTGAAGTAACGGATTAACCTGCCTGCCTTAGACAGAGACGAAGCCTAGCGCTTCGCGCCTTCACTTATGAACTAGAACCATCCCACAGATCATCTTTCAAACCTGACTTGAAACTCTTTCTCGCCTAACGTCTCTCCGTGCCTTATGAACATTGATTTGCCCTCGAGTAGCTGAACTAGGGGAACTCAAAACTAGCTACTAGGAAAAAAGACCACTATTTGAACATCAAGCTTGTGGACAAGTTGCTTCCCTTTCTGTGCTTTTAGGCTGGCCTCTTCGATGAAAAAAAAAAACTGGGTTCACATGAAATGTCATCTCTCTCTTCCTGTCCGATATCAGCCATCACATCAAACCCTGTCGGATAGAAGCCTACCTACTATAACCGGCTCATCTGTTTACCCGAGTTAGACCACTAGCATCTTACCTTACATCAAGAGTCCCCATCTTTCCGAGACTTCCAAGTCTCAAGCTAAAGCAGCTGATATTATATCTATGCCAAAACACGGGGTTTCATCGACTTCCAATATTGAGTTTGGCAAAGGTTGCAGAGTAATAGGGCTGTAAAGACTAAGAAGAAGAGGTACCTGCTCGACCAAACGGTCAGATCTTGTTTTTCTGCTTTAAGAGAGGCGCCCTGGCATGGATTCCTAAAGGCTAAGAGCCTAGTCTCTTTACTCCCTTACCTAGCTTAGCTGCCTTTTCTATTCCTCTATTCCGAAAGGCTAAAGACCAATTGTCGGACTTACGAGTGTTTAGGGAATTCAATGTCAATTAGGATTTAAGGTATCAACTAACTATTGATTCTTCCTCTTAGAGAAACTATGTAATGGTATTCCCACATTGGTCTAGAAATTCCTTTTGAATAAGAGGCGGTAGCGTAATCAGGTAATCCCCGAATGGAAAGAAAGTCAATAAGGTAATCCAGTAATCCCAGTAAGAAAGGCAAGGCAAAAAGGGCAATCAGGTCCTTCCCTCAGGCGGGCACACTGATACCTCCAGCCAAGAGGAGTGAGAGAGAGCCCATTACCTTGTAGCCCCGCTTACTGACTAAATAGTGATAGTTCCATCCAACCTGACAGATGGAACGAAGGGAAGGAAAGACTCTATAACCAAAAGGCAAAGGCATTGGTCCTACCAAGCGTCCTACTAGGAATATAGGTTTCATTCAATTCTTCCTAGCAGTTGAAGAAGTGAATTGAATCACCCCCCTAATGTGTTTTGGTTTACCTATTGGGGATCGGGAAAGGCGATTAGGACGCGTTATTTTGGTCATATAATTCGTTTTCTTGGATGCTCACGTGACCTGGTTAGGCGCGATTCTCATTCTTACGGAAAGCCTTCCCCGCCTGCAAGGAAAGTTGTAGTTCATTCGCTAAGCGAGTACCTCTGTTTTATCCCATAAAGCAGTATTATCCTAACCTTATATATATAAGGATAAAGTGTACAAAGTTTACATTGGGTCCTAATCAAGACTAAGCTGATCAAGCTTGCTTAGCACAGCCCCCTTACTCGGGGGGAGGCATAGAAGCAACTAGAAGCTCCGTTAGACGCAGCAGAGGAATCTTCACGCTTAGAAGATTACCTACCCCCTACCGCCTCTTCGATCCTTGGACCTGAACCTTTTTACCTTGTGGCAGGCGCACGCAGGTAGAAGGCAGAAGCATAAGTAAGAACGGCATGAACCTGTTGATCAGCGAAGGATATAGCTAAAGAAAGACCTGCATCTGGCTTGAATTCCGACTTAACTAACCCGGAAGTTTGGTTATCTGAGCTAGCCAATATTTTTTTGATATTTATAGCGCAGGCTGACCGGCAACAGAAAGAAAAACAGGGCGAAAAGGATTTTGCCTCGATTGGGACATGTGGTACGATCATAAGAAAGAATCGCAGATCAATAAATCGGGGAAGGGAGATCCACCAGTCACACTGAAAGCAGTAGAAATAGCTACAAGGGCAAAACAAGAGGTTACGAAGGAAGAACTCTAAGTTAGAATTGGTAGGCCCCTCTTCCTCCGGAAATGGGAGCCAAAACTTCAGCCTCTTCACATGAAAAACATTCCTTTATGGGTGCAGCTTCGAAATATCCCTATGGAATATTGGAATGAGGAGGGCCTCAGCTACTTGGCTAGTGGAGTAGGTATTCCCCTCCAATTGGACAAATATACTGAGTCTAGGACCCGTATGTTGTATGCTCGGGTTTGTGTTGAAGTGAATCTGAAAAAAGAGCTAGTTGAGAAGTTCTCGTTGGATATGGGTGAGGGCAAGGTGGCGGTGATCCCTGTTGAATATGCTTGGAAGCCTAGGATATGTTCCAAATGCTCTGGGGTGGGGCATCTTGAAGCTAAATGTAAGGTCAAACCTCTTTGGAGAGCTCGCCCAACATCTGAGGATGAAACCACTGAGAATGGCTCAAAGGTGATTTACAAGGGTCAGCAGGATTGGGAAACTGTTGGTATCTCCGGTGAAAGCTGCTGATGTCAGTAGTCCTAAGTCTGGTTTGAGGAATGATAGAGCTCAAGGTAATACCTCTAAGAGGGGTTCTGGACAAAAAGAAAATGGAGTGGGACTTGAAAAGAGGATGGGAGAGTTCCTGGTGAGTAAGCCGAGTCCTTCTTGCTTGAAAGGAAAGGACAACTACCTTGAACGGGCAAGTCTGAGCCCGACCATAGAAAGGATAAAGGCTTGCCAGCAGAAATCCTGAGACCCTACCTTAAAGCTAGCTAAGACTTCCGACGAATTTCATTTTTTTATCCTAAACCGAATTCATTTTCAATTGAGTTATCAGTCTGGTCTTATTCCGCTTGTAGGCCGCTCTTTTGTGCTGCTGGTGGCCCGGGTCTGCGCTTGCTTAATCCATCTGCCTAACAATCTCATAGATAGAAGGAAGTAGATCAATTTCGATCTACACCTTACTGGAGGAAGAGGTCGGATTGCCTAAACTAACCAATACTACTCGCCATTCAAAAGAGTCCACTAGAGGATGGTCGTAGATCTGGTTATTTACTGGTACATTTACACTATTCAGCGGTTCACAAAGAAAGGGGAATAGGCTTCCGCTTTCAAAGCGGAAAGAGTCCGACGAATCTACCGTAGAGGTCAAATCCAACTTCCTGTTTATTGTTTATATCAACCAGGAGAAAGGCAGCCGGCTTCTATGGGCTAAGGCTTGGCTTGGAGTTCTTTCTGGTACAAGGAAGTACGGATAGCAAAGGGAAAAACCTGTGCTGACTTTGACGGTAGGATGCTGGCCTACTGTCTTCCTTTGCTGCTAGGATTGTTGGTTGGATAAGCCCAATCGAACTCGCTATTAAGCACAATCTGGTGAACCTGAACCATTCATCCCATCTGTCTCAAACCAGCATACCACCCACAAGTAGGAAGAAAAACCAAGTCCAAGGTAAGTCCAAGGATTTGCCATATACCCAAGAAGCCCTGACTGTTAACTGACTAAGACCCCAAGCCAAGTCCAATCCCCAGTACAAGCAACTAAATCCAGTTCATTCCCAACTAATGGTAATGGCAAACAGCACTAGGAAAGAGAACTTCATTTACTATCGGGATTCCCCTTCCTTTCTGAAAAAAGGCGTATCCTAGTCTGCCGCTTGGGGTGCCTCAGCTGCTTTGTATGATTCATATGAAGCAATCGGATGCGGATTATTCTGCTTCGTAAGGGGATTCAGATGTGGATTTGAACGCTACAATTCTCTAGAAAGTATGCCCCATGGCGAAATCTTCACAATATCCCTATTCGGTGAAAGGAAGAGACACTACAACCCGGATCACTGCGCCAATCTTTCAACACAAAAATCAATGGTCATGATCGATGAGCGCCTCGAGCAACTCTTTTTTCGCCGCTTACCGTTCGCTTTGAAGATGCATGCTACTATATATTGAATATTGACGAACAAGTCACTCAGGAATAGACGGAGAACTTTCCCTTCGCTTACTGGACTAGGAAGACTTTCTTTCAAACTGACTCAATTGGCGTATACGTGCCCGACAGTTCTTATTGAACTTTGTTAATGCCCTACTCGTATGCAGGAAAAAGATGCATTGGGCAGGGGCTCCGACCTAGACGACCATATTCCTCGGTTGACTTGAATTTGACTGGCTTTCGCGCACATCATCACATCCGGGTGACGGCCTCGTGTAACTATCAGAGCTCCGTTTGGTCAGAGTCATTGTATTCTGCAGAGCTCCACTTGGCGTATTTCGCCTACCGTATGCTTTGACTATTTCAGAAGCTCCAAGCACGGCTTATTAGTTTAGGCTGAAACATTTGCTTTAGATACTCTCTTTCCTTGACTTTCCCTTTGCCAGAGCGCTTTTGTTTATGTGGTGTCGAGCTCACATACGAGGACGTACTACATGACAATGACACTTGCTCTCCGGCTCCCTACTAAGAGGAATAGAACTAGTGCTCTTGCCAGATTTACTCTCCAATCGATATCAAGCGGGAAAAACTGGATTCTCCCTTTAGGTCGACTAGGTTAGGCCGTTGTATCTCCGAAGCGAGATAACTAAGTTAAGCCCTTCCTTCAAGGTGAAGTACTTTTGTAGCATTGGACCAGCCTTCAAGCCATTCAAGAGGCAGCATTTTGGAGGTGCTTTCCAGCCAATGGGAGAGCTTGCTTAAGGAGGTTAAGGAGGCAGCCTTGTAGTCTAAATAGGGCTTCATTTCCTCATTAGGAGGAGGTTAGTGCAGCTAGTTAGAGAGCTCATAAGCAAGAGAGCATTGTACACAGCCTTGTAACTAGCATTTCAATTAATAGACCGATATCTAACCGTTTTGCCCAAGCCATTGTCTAATCCTTTCTTTGCACACAGCTCACATTGCTTTTACCTTCTAGCCTTTACTTTGCCTAGCACGTTTTTGGAAGGCTGACTAGTGATTGCAAGCCAAAGGTAGTTCACTAGTGCCGCGCGGAATTTGCTAAGGTATGAATCCGTGACATTTGGTATCAGAGCTTCAAGCTCAAAGATTTCTTAGGGACGGAAAGAAAAGGGCTAGAAAGCTTGTGGAGATGGAGAAGAGCAGCGAAACTACCGAGAGGTCAACAAGGGGCAGATCCAAGTCGAGGGACGTTATGGCAGAAATAGATCATAGACTGACTCGAGTGGAGGAAGCATATATAAATAAGAGGCCAGCACTAGGTTCGAAGACATTAACCAGCACTTCGATGCTCTTTATGAGGAGAGGGGCGAATTTCGGAGTGAGATGTCTAGCAACTTGAACCAGGCCATGGCTACTATTTCTGGCCAAGTGAAGACTGCGGAGGATCAATTGAAAAAATCCCTCACAGCCAGGTTAACTTCTCTTGAAGAGAGATTCGAGCTACTCATGGCGGAGATGCGAGCCACGAGGGACGAACTCACTGTGTACAGAAGGATGGTGGCACAAGGAGGCGGTCCAGCCATTCAAGCTGTTGTTGCTACTCCATCAAGGGTGGAAATTCCTAAGCCAAAGGCGTTTGGTGGCTCAAGGAATGCAAAGGAGATAGACAATTCTATTTGGTGCTTGGAGCAGTATATGAAGGCACAAGGCGTGGTGGAAGACGCCAAGAAGATTGAGACAGCAGCCCTCTATCTTGATGATACCGCGATGGTATGGTGGAGGCGCACTTATGCTGAGACCAAAATAGCACCATCAACACTTTTGATGATTTTGATGAGCTCAAGAGGCAATTTGATCCGGAGAATGCGGAGGAACAAAGAGGGTTACTCTCTAAAGAGAGCGAAATGAGCCTGTGGCACGAACGCTTAAAATCAAATCAGTCTTCCTTCTTTTCTTAGCGAAGGATCTCCTTATTTTCCCGAAACACTAAGCTAAAATCTCGACAAAGAAAGAGAAGTACAAGCAACTACTACTGGAAGCTATCAACTCGATTCTCTCTATTGAACTTTGACCTCAGGGTACTCCATTTCTATTTTCTTACCTGATTGTTCACCAGGAGCTGCTAGAATGCCTGAAGCGGGAGGATCCTTCTAATTGAGATCGAGAGTCCAGTTTTCAGTGACTGAAAGTGAATGCGCTTTGGGCCATTAGGAAGCGATTGAACGAAGCAGTCGAAATGCTTTGGATGCACATGAGGGAGCTCACAGCAGTACCTGTTAAAGCAGAGACTGCTTATCCTAAGAATGACAGGTATTGATTCACTACCCATTTCTCATTTATTCCTGAGACCTTTAGCTGATTCAATCAAATCGTTACTCTTTCCTATTAACTGGGAATAGTCCTTCTATTCATTGCCTTTCCTTCTTCGTCCAGTAAGGTATGAAGCACTAGCTCAACCACACCAGATTCTAGCAAAAAGCTTTTCTTCCAGGGTAGTGAGAAAAGAGCGGTTAACGGAACACTGACATATTCTGATTCACGAGAACAAGTCATTGGGTTACTGACCATCAAATAGTCCCAGTGATCCCGGACAAGCAGCAGCGGCTACTGCAGCAGCAACTCCAAGAACTATGTTCATTGCTTTCCACTCTAATTGGCTTGGTTGGCTGAAGGATCAAATGGTGAAAAGTGTTCAATACTCATGACTGAAGCGTTCTACTTGGGTCTTAAGGTTTTCGGAAATTGCTTATGCCGATTCAACATTAATACATACACCAGCGCGAGTACCTACAGCTAATAGACCTGTGCTCTATATGGTGCATTTCAGTCTTCTTCCTCTTTTTTATCTTTCATACTGTACGATATGTTCGGAGGCCCTCTCTATTCAATAGGTGGGCCATAGATCAAGAATAGCCTAGAAAAGTCCAATGGCTCTTATGTCACGCAGAAACAATCAAAGGAACGAAGTAACTCGACCTTTGGGAGAGGAACGCCCACCTCTGATCCAAGCTTAGCTCCCAAGTAGGGATTTCTTCCTAAACCTAAAGTGAGGACTTTGCCCCGTATAGGCGGATGGGTATAAAGTGGTGAAGTAGAGTAAGCGTTTTCACATATAAGGCAATGTACTCTATCTCATCCGCACGAGGGAAGATCTAGTGATAGTCCGAACAATTCCTTTATCTTTTCACTTTCATTTTTCCTGGAAGACTGACCAGAGCCATCCTTCACTGTTGCCCTTGTCCTTGGGCATTCTTGTTAGCCTTGTACTGGGCTCTAAAGAAGATAGGTCTTTCAGACTGACTCTTTCCCGCTTTCACTCCTCTTAACTAGAAGGGTGATTCAAAGAGATGGCAGTGCTCACTTCAAGGGTAAGCTTGGATAAAGATGGTATTTAGTCGGAATCTCTTATGTTAGAGGAAGCTGTTCCCAAGTCTTTGCTGTTGATGCTACATAAGCAGTATTGGTGCTTTGGGCGTTAGGAGTCAAGGCATACCTTAAGGTAGCGAGTGACTTTCAGGTGAGATGGTTCAATAGTCGATTAGATAAAGGCTGTTGCTCCTTCTCCCGAGGGGAGGAAACTCAATGAATAGCGTAAAGTGGCTATTCATGTTCATGACTCCGCTGCTATTTCATGGAATAGGAAGAAGGGCCGCTAGTCTTTCTTTTCTGTTACAGAATCCGAAAATGGACTTCTTTCCAAAGGCTTGGCTAGCTAGAAGGGAAGGCAAGGCAGCGCTGAGGCCAGCTGCTCCGACTCTTCCTGCGACGGCAACTCATTAGATTATGAACATTCGTTCCACTCCACCTTTCTCGCTCTCATCTCTGCCTTTCATCCACATCGAGACCCCGATCTCTTTTCCCACTCGGGTCACTTCAATTCCCGGGATCGACTCAATCAATGAGAACCACAGCGAAATGCTTCTGGCATGCCAAAGCAAGGTAAGCGATCGATTCTCTTTCCCAAAGTCAAATGCTACTGTACTGAGCCAAAGCTTCATGCCTTGCCAGTTAGTTGAAAAAGCGAGACCCTCTTTCAGGTCTAAGACCTAGCCTTGTGAGTAGTAGAGAAAACCATTTCTTTCACCGGGAGCGCTAGTCTAGTTAAGGTGAAGCACGTTAAGGAAAAGAAAAGTCAGTGGTTTCTTGAAAAAGTCTTTTAGTAAGAAGTGCGGAATGAAAGCGGAGGAAGATTCATAAGAGGGAGGTCAATGGGATTGGGGAGTGAAAGAACCTTTTCACCGAAAGGAGCATTCATCAGTTCGACTAAGCTCTGAACAAGAATCAGTATAGGCGCAATAAGAAAGAGAGTGAGTTGAATTAGGGCACTTCCAATTCGATTACAAATATGGTTGAGTGGCAGTTGAATGGCAAGTCTATCACCATTGGTGTATTCCCTCTCTCCCTATTGTATTGGTCCATCAGGTAGAGTGTAACTGGCCCCTATGGGAACCCCGGGACTACTTTGATTTACCCTTTAGGTGCAATGGCTTTTCTGAGAGTTAGTTGCTATCAGTTTCCCACCCTCTATCAAGGTCTCCCTTCACTCGACTCTATCTTCATCCCCCCGGTCAAAGGAATCAGACTGATTAGTGGAGGTGTGGGGAGGGAATGGGGAGAAGGCAGAATCGAATGTCCTTCCTTCTTTTGAGATAGATGTTACGGAGCCCTTTCCCAGAGAATCTTTAAGGGCCCGGAAAATCTCACGTTTAGGGAATCAGATGAGGAATCACCAATAGACGTACCTGAAGACGCAGTCTAACGCTCTAGAAAGCCCTTACGGCTTGTTCGATCAGATTGGGAGTTCAGACCATGAGAAATCCACTCCTTTTACTCACACAGGGAATGGCCAAGCTGAGTCCACCAATAGGGATCCGCTCGGGAAGAGGAAGGAATTTGAGTAAAGAGGTTATTATTATTAGGATCCTAGCCTAGCTAAACGCAACGGAAAGGAAAAGAGCTCAACGAAAAGCAAAGATCTCTCGGGCAAGTGCTCTATCAAAGACGGATTCCCTGGAAGAACAGCAGGATTCGGGGTCAGCTCTCTCATCATAAAGAAGTGAAAATGAAGACTCGGACTCGGCTACCGGCAGCCAATGGGATAGCACCGGATCGGAGGGAAAATCGTGTTGTAACCGAAGTAGACTACCGAACGGGTGTGGGGATCGCCAAAGGTTCCATTTCGGATTCCTCTCCAACGGTTAACTAAAGGGATTCGATTCTCTTTTACGCTAGGTGAGACCGAGAACTCGATTTCGGGTGAAGCCTTAGTTACCCGCAGGTCATAAGCTGGTAACCAGTGGAAGAGCAAGAACTGAAGGCTTCGCTTTCCGGGCTAACCTCAGATTATAGGTCAATAAGTGAGACAGAGGTTACTGCGGAAAGGCGAGAAAGCTAGTCCAAAAAAAGAAGTCCATTCAATTCTGCATTCCTTTACTTGGAAGACTAAACCCGCGCCTTACCTAGGGCTAAAAGTAAGGACTTCACTTCACATCCGAGCAAAGACTGGAACCAGTCAAGCGGAAAGTTGGCTTGACTCTTCCTTCCCATTCCCCACAGGCTTCCGGGAGTGCCGGCTCTGTACTCTGTTCGGACCATAAGACTTGCAACACTGACTTACCGAAAAGAAAGACTGCTTTCCGACTTCTGCCTCTACTAGTATAGTAAAGGGGCTTTAGCCTTACAACAAGCGTGACTAAAAAGGCTTGTTTGATCTATGATACGCTTGAACTGAACTATCAGTCCTAGAAAGAACCCGCTTACCGTGACGGAAGAAAGACGGAAAAGCGACTCTCTAAGCCAAGCTTCCCCTTTATCCCAAGTGCACTGACTAGCTGACCTACCTTCTGTCTCTGTATTTCCCTAAGCCAACTTATACAAAAAAGAATGAAGCAAGGAGTTCAGAAACTTAGTACATACTTGTGCTAAGGTAAGTCAATTCTTTCTTTTAGGAAGGCTACCACGTGCCATTGATTTATATGAATTAGCTGTTGCCGTTGGCGCTCTTCTCTTTTCTGAAGCAACGGAGGAAGGAAGTCACTCTAGTGTTAAGTGGAGGTATGAAATCATAAGTCACACAAGAATTGCTCAAGGTTGGGGGGGGCTGCTAGAAGGGCTCCTGCCCATGTCTAATTATTAGATGAAGACGAAGAGCTGGTGCTCTAACCTGATGTCGGAATAGCAGCTGTTAATGGAATGTGGGATAAAGGAGAAATTGTCCAAAGCCTTTCTTCCAGAAGATATCCCACGCAAGGAAGAAATCCCCTTAAGAGAAATGGGAAAAACCGATGCTATTTCATCTGGCTTGATAACAGCCAATTCCACTAAAAAAAAGGAAGGGGATTAGATTGTTCTAACCGCCTGTGTTACGCGAATATCTCATTTTTGGGGGGTACCCGAAACGCGTCCTCAGTCAGATGCCACTTTTCGGGAATAAAGAAAGCGATAGCCGAGAGAGTCGATGTATCTTCCCTCGTTGTAAGATTACTTAAGGAACGGCTTCCTTCAATCCATTCGATAGCCTCTTGTCTTCTTACCTTAGGAAAGCGAAAGACATAGGCTTGAAAGAAAGAAAAGTGAAGAGATTTCCAGCCAATGAAAATGGCTATCCATATAGTTCCATGGCAGTCTTAAATACAGCAGAGTCAGAGGCAAAAGGATTTGACGCAAGTTGAAGCTAAGGATCGACAGAAAGCTAGGTGTGCTTCTCCCTTCTTATCCTAAGGAACTAAGGAGTTAACGAGATCTCGCTTAAGGAGATATATAGCCAAGCGATTCACCACGCCAATAGGTGGGTTTGAGGATAGTAAGTAAGATATTCACATAGAAGGCACCGCTGGAACTTGTGCATGCTTATACTAGGGAAAGAGCTATCTGGGCCAAATCAACAGGGATGGGATGGCACTCGCCAAAGCATTCCTTCTATTTTTGGATTCGACGTGATAATTTGAATCTATTGCCTTCATTCTTTAAAGTGAAAAGGCTGAAATGAAAGAAAAGAGCTCTTTCGCTGGATTGAAGAACTTGACTTATTGTTCTTGTTCTGCAATAGATCTTTCATCAAATGGAATTGGTAGGTTCATTCTGTCAGCCGAGGAGAGCGGGGAACCTAGTCAAACAAAAGAATCAGTTACTGGACGGCTACGCTTCTCAGGCCCCCCCGGGGGATACTTTTTTGTTTTGAATCACCGGGTCCAACCAAGAAAGACATGGGAATTTTTGGGCATTGCTTGGGAGCGTGCTTCTTGCGCTACCGATTCTTACTGATTCTCTTTCTATTATGCAGTCTTTGTTCTGTGATCTAGGTTTCCGGGCATCTATGCGACATCAACCAGTACCACAGCTGCGGGACTGTTTGCTTGTCTAATTCAACAGAAGAAACAGCTGGGATAGCTAGCTTGCCTGCATCTTCCTTCTTTCTTATGTCCTATAATCAATTTATATAGCAGGTTAAGGTGCAGTATGTCTTCTTTCACATGAATAAACCAGTACCTCGATAGAGTCAAAAGCCTCGGCTACGGATTCGACATCTTTCTTTCTGGTCGACCTCTTTCAAGTTCTTGATAGTAAAGCGCCAGCCGCATGCTTGATTGTCTTTCCTGTTGTCGGAATAAGCGCTCTTTTAGCCTTACTCTTTTCTTTTATTTAGCATCCCGCCACTCCTGAGGCTATCTCCGACTAGACAGGCAAGCAGACTAACTTCATCCCTACATCCTTATCGGGACTTTCCTTTTTTATTGTTAAGAGTGCTATCGATCCCTCATTCCATTCTTCTTTCTCGGATAGGAAGGACTCAGCGAAGGGATGCGCCTTATCTGGTTTTAGGGAGCAGTGGTTTTTCGTACAGATTCGGCCTAAGAGCGGTGATTACGGGAGAATGTTTTTTTGTTCAAAACAAGAAAATTCATCACAGGAGAAAAAAGACAGCGTAGACGATAGATTTTTCGGATAAAGAGTAGGAACGGAAACGGAGACATTAGACGCCAGCTTAGACCTTGGTAAGCGTTTCTTCTTCGAAACATCAGCAGATATGGAAAAAACCTATTTTTATAGGACGATTTGTCCAAAACAGACCTTGCGACCGCTTCTAAGCGACGTTTAATATCATATCAATAAAGCAGAAGTTTGGCAGCCTCAATAGCGGAACGGATGACGGAGACACTCGAATCAGACGCAGTGGCAATCTATTAATTCAATTCGGAAGAGACCCCCTCGGACACACGAGAGCGAGATTGCGCTCAGGTGCGCCTACAGTCTTATAGATGATGGTTCCTTTACCCGCACGAGGGACAGGCAGAACTAAGAAAGAAGTACCCCCTAGAAGGGCGAAGTAACCAGGTTTTGGATAAATCCTGCCTGCCCGTTTTGAAGAAAGCTTCTTCTATGTAACAAAGTCGCTTGTGGCCACCAGTCTTGACCACAAATCTAGCCCGAACTGAGGACCTTGGAGCCCGAGCGGGATGGTCCCGTCTTCGTTATTGACTTCATGAAAAAAAGTGTACACCGTCGCGTCGTGAACATTTCCCGTACACAACATAAGACCGCCCGATCTACTACTCCGGAATTGAAGCATATACGGCGGGGAGAGGGAACAACCTTAGGAACTGCTCATTTGAGAGAGATTTAGACAATTCTCTTCACTCACGAATGGGGTTGCCAGCGCGACTTTCCACAGATTATATACTCTCGCGGCTCTCCCTAGGCCTCACCGGACTTGTTGATTCCAATTTCCAGAAGGTTAGGAGACTGTCTCTTTGGCTTCTCTTACAAAGCCGATTCTGGAGTAGCCTTACTGGCCTAGCTGATTGGATGTCCTTCATCTACTGTATGTAGAGTCGCTTGTACGTTCATATGTGAATCAGACGGTAAGGTCAATTAAGGATAGGATAAGACGGATGTATGCCTCTCAACCGGGCCACGTTGCATATTCTAGTACAAAGTATGCAGTAGATTGGCAATTCCGCTGAGATGATAGAATCAAGGACAAGCTTTTCTATCTGCGGTTTCTGGTGGTACGTACTGGATTCCATCTAGGATAGCCTCCACATAGCATTCACTGAAAAAAGGCAAAAATGCTTCCACGGTTGCCGGCACGATTGAAAGAAAAAGATTTCTTAAGCTGTAATGTAACTTGCCTTACTGCCTGAGTGGAAAGGATTGCACAGAACACTCTACAATCTGTAGTGAGGAAAATGGTAAGAGCTAGGAACTGAAACTGAACTTGTCATATTATTTGTTTTCAGGCAAAATACCACATCAGTCAGACCGCCTCTTGCCGCTATGAAGAATCCGAAGCCGCAGTATAAGTAAGTTTGCACTTTCAAGTAGTCGTTTTTTTTGGTGCTAGACCAAAAACAAAAGCAAACAGAATGAATTGGGGACGCCCTTTTCGAATTCAAATAAATTCCACGATTCCATCCTTGTATAAGCGCATTATCAGGTTCATACGGAATGCCCTAACTTAGTGAATGAGCCCAGCTTGCACTTTCATTTCAGTCAAATTTAGTAAGCCCTAGAAATAATCAATTTTATTTGACCGAAGATAATTGCGTTTTTTCAATAGAGACTTGAATCGCAAACTGAATGATGGGGCATAGGTAGACTAGCAGACAGCAAAAGGGATTACCGAGTCGAATGATGAGATGTACCGTCCTTAAGAAATGCTTACGGAGTGGAAACCTAGGACGGCTTAGACCACTGGAAGGCTTACAACAAAAGAGGGATATTAGGAAGATAATAGAAGACTGGGTCTATCTGCTGTATTGGGGGACGATGGTAGAATAGGGCTTTGGCTTTGGTTCAGTAACCCGAACATTTGATCCTTCCGAAGAAACATACCTAACGGGGAAATCGTAGCTAGCGTAATCCTATCCGTCACTAGCAAGAAAAGAAGTTACTTCTCTTTACCGGAGTTTTTAGTATTTCAAAATATCTATGATATTCAAAAAAAATCAATAGTGTAACAATATCATATGAAGGGTTTAAAAACGAGAAATAGACTGAAAGGTTTGAGCTCGACCAGAAGACTGAGAACAATACGACTTACTTTAGCAATGACGAGACCGTTACATCTACGTCTCAGCTATGGAAGTTCCACTCGGCATAGCCAGGATGGAGCTACTGGAATTGGTATGCCCTGGATAATTACTAAGCCACTACTCTCCCCATCCGAGAGGAGCAGCAAGAGCTAGCATAGAATTACCAGCTAGCACAGATAATCCGTCCTAAGACTGCTCCAGACCCCGAAAGCCTAGAAGTAAGCAAGAACTCTTAACGATGCAAGGAATAGCTATCGTTTCGTGTCCAAGTCCAAGCACGGGCTGAGACTGACCAACTGAGATGGATAGGCTGGGTCAGCTAGTATTGAATAAGAAGAAGCTTTTTCTTATTCCCCCGCTACTTGCCGCTTCGAGTGCTTTCTCGGAATAGAGCAGCTCTGACTAGATAACTTGACTAGAGGAGAGTAGTCTTCCTAGGCAATGATCTCGTAACTGCACTAAATGGATGAATGCCCGGGAGTGTGAAGTGGGACATAGCAAGTAGTTTCCGTGGAAGTGGAAACAGCAGCGAAACCAAAACAAAAAAGAAATGAAGTCTAAAAAAGAATGCTCTTCCGTTATGGAGTGTTGTTTATTTACTACGAGATGTTGAGGACTACTCCGGCTCCTTTGTGAGCTCGATAGTAGGCAATCTTTTATATATTGTATCTATGTTCTATGTTCTCCTTCTTGGCGAAGAGGGAGAAGAGATGACTAGACTAGTCAATTCAGCTATTACGTTCGCAAGGGGCAAACGTTGAGGCCTGATCCGTTGTCAATTAAGACCAAAGGGACCTTTCATTGCATAGGACAGGGATGTTGAGAGGCCAGACATGATTGCGCCCTTCGACGGAAAGTTTTTTCAACCCCCTGACGTCACTTGTGTTTTTGCAACATCTTCGGTAAGTTCTGTGCGGGTCGTAGAATCCGAAACTATGATCAATATCCTAGGTTCCGCATCTGAGTCGGCACAGCGAATGCCCATAGACTACATGGGGAGACCCAACTCGATATAGTTAGCTCGCATTTGCTAATCTTCCCCTAGAAAAAGGAATTTTTAGAGGAACTTACTAATATATAAGGCAAAGTAATTCCTCTGCAAGGCGAGAGGATTACGTAGCTCTTTCGGTGAACTTCTTTCAGACAGAGAGTAGGTGACAGGCAAACACAGGCTTGAGCTGAGTGAATCCATACTTTCTTCCCTAGCGGTTATGATGGAGATTCAGTTTCACAGCTTCTCTTCGATCGAATCTAGCGCCTATTTTCTCTCTTCGAGTAGTCAAGTCCCCTATCCTGTGAAGAACAGAACAGGTAGCTACGTGACTCCAGGCGACAGAGCAACCTTAGCATACCAGTGAACTAAACGCAGCCACTCTGTATTCAAAGGAAATGCGGAAGCCTCAATGTGGTGAAAAAGTCTTGCTGAAAAGCCCTTGCTTCTTCCTTTCTCTTATCTACATACGCTATTGATTGAGTAGCCAAAAGAGTAGAGAATCTCCAATTTCGCGAGAAAAGCCAATGGAAAAAGAGTTCAAACTCAGAATCAGATGGCAAGTAGGAAAGAAGTCTTTTCATACCCAAAACTGTAATTCTACAGCTTATCCTTATTCAGATTCAGATGTATCCATAATATGAAAAGACTCTAGCTGAGGCATTGAAAGTAAATGGGCATCCTAATATGTATGTTATAGAGTCTTAAGGTCCTTCGCCCCTGTCCTGGGGTAATTTCTAGTATCAGTTCAATGCTATATTGAAGTTCAAATCCCAGGGTAAGCTAGCAATCCATCCCGGGGGAAACCCCTAATGGTAACATCTCTCTCCGGCTATTCTTTTTCGAATGTAGCAGCGGGCAAGCACTCCTCTATAAGGCCTTTCTTTTCACCCTTTAGCTATGAAATGACGTAAATGAGTATGGTAGTTGGTCCCTTAATCTGGCATTCAGCCAGATCCCGGGTAAACCCTATGCATTGTTTGAAGTGAAAAGCCTACCACATTCTGGACTCCGTCTTTATTCAACTAAACAAACTCCTTGACTTTCACCTTAGATAGAGGGGGAGGGCAAAACTATGAAATCCAATTGCTTTCTATAAGGAACTAGACCAAGCTCCACTGCAATGCTTACGTTACGAGCTGCCCACCTCACAAAAGTGCTTTGCTCGATCTTATGTTAGTGCCAGTGGCAGCGGCTGATGTTAATGTAGCGATTCTCTTTCGACTTCGAGTAAAGTAGCTAAGGTTTTGAATACATGGCATAGCCAAAAGCACCAAAGCGCAGGTAAGGTTCTTTCGTTAATTTCCTCAGGAGAGCGGGGAATCGCCCTTTAGAATAGGCAGAGGGGGACGAGACTACTGGTTCAACCAATCAATCTCTGAATTGCAGGTGCAGGCTAGGGGGGAACATTCCTATTAGAAAGGACAGGAGTGGAACTGTGAAAGAAAATCTCTATCATCACTTCTATCGCGCCGGAGTCCGATCACCCTACATCATATAGATGTACGATCGACGGGACTGACGGCAGCGATCAACGATGTTAGGCGAGCTCATAAGCCAGAAAGAAAGAGACGAGCGCTTTGACTTCCTTTCTTAATCGACTGTAACCGGTTAGTCAGTTCACTAAAGCATTAAAGGAAGCCTAAGATGAATACGCATACAAGGCCGCTCTCTCTTCAATACGTGAAATAGATACACACCAACTGGTACTGTAAGCATTTATTGGGCACGTGGGAACATTAGCGCTCGGCTTGAATATCGCACTTAGGTTTCCTCGAACCAATGCTACTCCAAATAAGGGGAATTCCCCAGCCACTTCATCCTGCTTTTGTACGGTCCTTCCTTTTGAGCGTATCGTGTTTTGCCTTCATGTGGAGAGTAAGCCAGTCCTTGTTTGTCGGTGAGGAGCGAAAGAGTGCATAGCGAACGCCCTAGTGAACCTTTTGATCCTTCCGTCCTGTCCCGCCCTTCCCTTTCGAATCTCTTTCAAGCAATCCCATTCCCATTTTTTTAGGGATTTTGGGAAGTGAGTGAGATAGTAATTGTAGCGAGTCTATGAGCAATCCAGACATACGCTCCCCATAAAGCGATTCAGCTCCTGCGCCAATTAATTTACCACCTTCTATCATAAATCGAATCGGATAGTGACTCCTTTATGGAACTGAAACTGAGATTCAAGGCTTGACTAAGGGGCCAACTTTCCGCTTTCATTCTCTTTTTTCTCTTTCTGGGAGTGCAGGGAACAGTACTTCCACTAGTTCCTTTGAGTTCTGTCCACGGTTGTTGTTGTTTTCCTCCTCTTCCTATTGAAGCACCCAGAAACACCACTCGGCTAAAGAAGATATTCCCCTGTGCGGAATCAATTTGATCAGAGAATAGGAAAAGAGCCTATCTGTATCACTAAAAAAAGAACGTTTGCACAAGACGTTTTCTTTTTACAATGGGTTTTGCTCCTATCCGACTCGTTCTCTCATAAGCCTCACCCCCATATACCTTATCTTCCTTAGTGATCTTTCTATCCGGGTTGCTTGCTCTGGGGGCAGCTATCACGCTTAGGCTGGTTGGAAGCAGGAATGCCGGAAGCGGTAAGGCAGCTAGTGGATGGAGTTTCGTCAGCGCGATAGAGTGGACGTAGCATTGAGGAGTGCGCGGGTGGAGGGAGAATGCCCCATTTCCTTGTCTCTCAAACCTATAAGGCCAATAGACGGAATTCGTCTTAGTGCCTTAGGGTATTTTAGATTCCGATTCAAAGCAAAGGAAACTTCCTAAGGAAAAAGGGCCAGCAACCAGTAAATCACGCTATCCTTACCTTCAGTGGATAATCTTTCTACCTTGGTATTGCCCTTCCATTTTGAGGTCCCAGCCAGCCAAGCCAGGAGAAAGAAAGTGATTTTATGCATCTTTATAGTCTTTTCTTTTGCTCATCCGGGAGAAAGCGTACAGCTGATGAACTAGACTCTATTTAGTGCTACTACTGTCATTGGATGTGTCTTTCCATCTATTGGGAGTGCCTTTAGAGCCATTGGAAGATGCAGCAAGTGAGTTTGAAAGCAGTCTTGCCCATGTGAATGCTCTTTTTGAATAGTTAGAAGGGTTAGAGTGCTATGCGTTAACCCATTCCTTCCTAAGAAAAGAAGCTAACGATCTCAAAGTCCAAAGCAAAGGAGTATACCGATCATAAGAATTAACAGGCGAGCTACTTTTTAGAATTCTCTAATTAACTAAGCTCTTTCCTTAGATGGAGTTCCCCCTATGACAGAAATGCTTGCCCCTGAATGTGGATCTATTTCCTGGGATTGAGTCTTTTTCTTTGCCTTTAACAGTTTCATAATATGATCTTTCCTATTTTTCAAGCGAGCTAGTGAAGTACCTCTTAGCTTAGGAAAGCGGGTTATAGCAAGCCAGTTTAAAAGCGGGCTCTAGGACAGTTTGAAAGTTTCCCAAGATAGGGAGATATTGGTTCGAATCCAATTCGTGAGAAGAATCCAAGCAGAGACAACTCAAGCTTGGGCCTGCCTTTCTAACTCTAGAATGTTTACCAAGTGCCCCATCTTGACCTGCGGCTAGCATCTCAAGGTCCATGCACATCCGAATGAGTTGAACATAGTGAAACGAATCCCTCAGTACTACGGAGAAGCCAGATCCTTTGGGAATTTGTTTGTCGGCAACCCCACTTGCCCCAAAAAAAGCGGATTCTTAAGATTTGGAACTCCTAGTACGCCCGCCATAGCATCTTGGAAAGAACAATAGCACTGTCGAAGTTTCCTAACATCCGAAGCCAGAGCAGCTTATGACTTTGAAGCAGTAGGACTTGCTTCAGACTAGCTGCCAAGCCTGGCCTTAGTTAGCTCTTTCGGTAGCCTTTTGAAGCTTTCTCGCTTCCTCCTAAAGGGGAACACCAGCAAAGGGCACTAATAACAGCAAGAGCTAATACCCTTTCTCCCCTATCTCAACAAGCTTCTGCCTTCAGACGGGATGCTCTAGTTGCTGCTGGCTGTCGACGAGGAAGAGTCAACTAACGATGCCAGCTTCTGAAAAATGTTTCTTTTTCTAAATATTTCTTCCAAGGCCAGTTCTTCAAGTTCTGGAGTTGCATTGCATTAATGAATGCGGCTGGAAATACCTACACCTAATAATAAGGTAAGCTTGGGTTCCTTTCCTTAGGATATGCGGTCTCGCTATTCTTTGTTTGCATTCAAAGGTCTTGTGCCTGCGCTATCGAGTCACGTGCCTAACTTCCAAGTAGAGCTAGTTGGAGCGAAGCTCACACACACCGGCCGATATCACATTCACTTGCTTGCCGCCCGGCTCCATAGTAACAAAGTGGAAAGTAGGCCCGCCCACACGGAAGGCTAACTCGCTTTTTTTCTCTGTCCTCTCGAGTCAGTTTATCGCTTCTCGCTGAAAAGCTCAACGTGCTCGTATCTAGGTCGGGGCTAATGAAACTGTATAAGCAAGGCTCGGGATATGGATTTCACCTTATGGGGAACAGCAACAGGCAACCAATACTTTTGAAGTGCGTTCAGGCTCACTTTCATCAACAACTGAAAGAGTCATCTTCCATCCTTACAGTTACTAGAACCGCTAATAGAATCGATCCATGGGATTGAGTTTAGAAGTAACTAAAGGGTTAAGCTAGAAAGTCTAGTGGGGCATGGTTTATAAGGTAGGTTACCCGCTCGTAAGAGGCAGTCTCACTTTGTTAGACGAAAGCTTGCTCATCAGAAGGATAAGCAAGGTTTTATGAATTATCCCCTTATAAGATAAAGCTAAGCGATAATGGTTGAAGGTTTGGTCTTCAGTCCGCCATTCCAAGGTAAATGCCTGGCTAGCGTGGTAACGAGACTGAGGAAGATGCCTAGCTAGTTTTGAACTAGAGCAGGGAAGTGAAGCCCAAAGAGCTCGTTGCTACACGATCAGTCAAGCTAAGCTAAGAGAGAAAAGCGGCAGTCCTTCCAATCAAGCAAGCGACCAACCAATTCCAACGATTGCAGTGACAGCCATCAAAGCAAGAAGTATAGGCTTGCAGCTACTAAATGAGTTTCACTATTTGAAACGAATCCCTATTCTTTTCTTTGGAGCGAAGCTGAGGTACACCAAGAAAATAAAGGAGCGCGCCCTCACCAATGTCAAAATAGAGAAGCAGAGGTTGGCTTTTAGGGTTTCACTAACTAGCGCCTTAAGGATAGTCCGAAGCTTTTAGCGCTTGGTGCCAGCGGCGAATAAATGGGTCGCAACGGTTTCATATGCATGAATGTGAATCAAGAGAAGAGAGTGACTTTACCGGTTTCCTAAACTAGCCATTGGTCTACGATGAGCTCTTTACTTTCACTACTTAGGAAAGAGAATGTATAAGGGTTGTTGACCAGAGGACGGAATCCAATCTTCGCAGAGTGAACACTCCTCCATCGAATGAGATAAAGCTCAATGGCAATCACAACTAGATCTGGGACCCCTTCTCCCTCGGGCTAAAGCCCTGATATATACCCGATCTTATGGTGTGCTAAAGAGTGGGCCTAGTATCCCAGGGATTGATTAAACAGGTAAAGGTAAACGCTTACGCCCCTCGACTTGTGCTGGTATTAGGCTACTGAAGCTGCTTTTGTATGATTGATGGAAGACCTTCTTATCATTTCTGTTATGGCTTTCTTGTTGATCATACTCATACACATACAATAAGAGAGAATCCACTCCTTCCCTTCCTCTTTGACTTACTGGATAGGGTGACTCTCGATGTTCATTGGCCTGTTGCGCCTGTAGCTGCGAACTCAACTGTCTGCTTGGTCTGTCTTTTGCCAAGTGAATTAGAGAGGCGGATCTTCTTGGTACGCTATTTGCCGATCTTTCTTTTCGTGCGGGTGCCACGGAATGGGCGAACATCACCAGAGAGCAGGGCCAGATCTTGATGTAGATAGGAGTTATCAAGCTGAGGGGAGAAGGAAGCTTACAATTCTGCTTTCACTGTTCTCAAGGTA
>JAYKKH010000087.1:0-25000 GCA_036507275.1 Sicyos edulis | reverse complement strand
TGGTTGATCTACCATTGAGTGAGGCATCCTTTCGTCTAATGCTTCCGATTGTTTATTCATGAAAGTCTCTATCTAATCTTCTATTAGTTCTAACTTATGTAATGGGAATATAGTTATCTCTTTTCATACTAGTGGTTAGTCTTCCCCTAGGTATCAGACGCTCTTCTTCTTCTTTTGTCTTCTCGTCTGCTATTACCTGAGATTGAGCTCTTCCTCTAGTCGCTGGTTTTCCAATCCTCGCATTTCTCCTCCGATTTGAGTTCCATTCAGCCGAGCAAGCCTACTGCGGAACTCGCCCTTTTCCTTTAATCATTCTTGTCCCAGAACTCTTGCTCCCCCGAGTAAGCCGCCTACTTCTGTTTCTCCATCTTCATTCTCTATCTTCATTCTCTACTGCCCCTCGTAGGTATCCCAACACTCATTGTCCCCTGAGTGTGCGAATCTGATTGAATAAGGTCTAAACTGCCCACTCTGAGCCCTTTCTTGCTCAGCCGCTAAGAGCTCTTCATAGCGTTCCCAATCCCTTTCCGTCTGCTCGTGCTCGTTGTCGAGCTTCAGAAATATAGGTAGGCCTTTGCCCGACATGGTGGGTGTCTCCTCATATTAAGGTATTCCTTCGAAGGACATCTCCAGGTGGCGTAGTCCCCTAGGTTGGGGTCCTGGCTCCGCCATACATTCAGTAAGTGAATGTTTTTAGGTGGCCTAATAGTTGAGCTGCCGCGAGCTCCTTCGACCCTCCTCCCCCGGGCTGAAGCGCGTTTCAACCCTATTGCAACTGAGATTCTTATTCGTAAAGAGATTGAAGGTCCGCCCCCCCTCGTCTTGGTTCTTTTCGTCAACCCTTTGGCGCCGAGGCTTTTTCCATGGAATTACAGCGAAGTCGAGTATGGACAGAGAGGGTAGCTCCTTTTCGTCGAAAGCTTTGAAGCAGTAGCTTTGCCACTCTCTGCGCATGTTCCATAAGATTGCAGATCGATAGAAATGGATATCTCCGATCACTTTTTCTAAGCGAACTGTACTCCGGGCACTGCCCTTGCTTTGTGTACAAAACCCCTTATATGGGTCAAAGGTTTTAAGAATGTCTATGGCTTTGACTTGAAATCTGCGACCGGCCTCGAATGTTAATTCGGGACATCTTGTCTGAGTTGTTTGGTCCTTCAGTTGCTTCGGCTGTCGTTGAGACCGGTTTAGGGAGAAATCTCTTCAATTTGGTCTCGCCTTTGTCAAACGACAGAGTACAGCCATCTTTTCCGTGGGACAGCCTCTCGGTTACTACGCGTCGTGGCCACTATTCGCACTATCACATCACATGGTAGTGTGGGTGGCAGCAGACAGGGTTTATCCCAATAAGGTGTTTTGGGCCTATGCTATTCTCGGTGATGATATCGTCATCGCGGATAGTAAGGTCGCCGATGAATACAAGAGGATTCTAGGTGAACTAGAGGTCCAGATTTCGACTTCCAAATCTTTGGTGTCGAAGTCCTTACATAGAGCAAACATTTGTAGGTTCTCTATCTCATTTCCAAATTGGAACCAAGATTTCTTTTCCAAAGCCAATGTGAAACTGATAACTTGAAGTGATCATTTTTGTTTGAAGTCAAACTTTGGCTTTCCCTGTTTTCTAATAACCTAGCTGGGTAATTGAAATAAACGAGGCAATCCGGTCTTAAGGTCAAAATAGTTGCCACTGTCAAAAGTGTAGGAGATATTCGAAATATGATTCAAATCAAAAACGACAAAATTCATCTCCGTAGTTATCATATATAGAGGCTGACGCAAGACCTCCCTCTCCTGACCAAAGGAAAGGCCCAATCCCTGGCTGCGTAGTCATTGTTTGATTCTTGGTTCAAACTTGATTCAAATGTCCCGGTTTCTCTTTCTGTCGCTGCGATCTCTTCATTCTGTCACCTTCTACCGTCTATTCAGTATTCATGGTGCGATGCCTTGCAAAGAAGATAATGAAGCCGGTGGGACTGCTTATTGACTGGATAAAGAAAACCTGGTAAGCTTCTTCTGATATCTAGTTCCGTACTTGAGATTCCATGTAGTACCGTCACAGTTGAATGTAGTGGAGTCAGTGTAGTCAGGCTTTCTCTGTCTATGCCTATGCCTCCAGGGATAGATCCCATTTTCTCTCTTTTATGGAATCGTTGATACATATGTTACGATGCCCTCGGATGAGGGAGGATATGAACAAGCCGCTAGCATCACTAGAGTAACAGGTTTTCGAGCAAGGTCACCCACTAGGCATCTCGCTCGGAAAGAATTGCCCAACTCCATTGGTCTCTGGGAGGAACAGAGAACAACCTGACTTCAACCTCCCGCCTACCTATGCCAACATAAAGAATAAGTGGGAGTTTCTTTTGATGAGACTAAATGGTCTCAGCCTTCAATGCTAATGATTGATCAAGTCGGATAATGGCCTAAAGTTAGACCACGAATGAGTCCGCTTCCCCTCATTGATTGGGCGATCTCGCTATCATTGAATCAGTCATTCATGCGATGATGCAATTGAATTAGCGATTGCTGCTACTCGGTCTTGATCTGCTACGGGGGAAACTTTACATGGGACTGGTAATTCAAAACCTTATGCTAGCTCTGCTTCCGCAGGGCAAACTTCCGAATCCTTTGTCCGGGTTCGGCCGGAACTAGTGCTGTTCGACCTTTCCAATATCAGTGGTCCTTAGGCCTACCTAAGCCTTACTCGGCGGGGTGTTCCCCTGCCCGCAGGCCCTCGTGCTGACTGTCGGCCCCGGGTCAAAGGCATCTCGAACGAAGCTGCTCCGCATATGCGATCATCACACCTCCATGTACCTACAGATGAGGGCGTAAACGCCTACCGTACAATCATGCGGGAAGTGCGCACACCAGATTCTCAGTAGCGTACGCCCCCTGGATATACATCCATTGAAACGTTTATTGTCTGACAATCGCAAGCGCAACGCCCCATGCAACTCCCTACTTGGTCGATCGATGCGCACAGAAGGAGAGCTTGTCCATCCGGAAAACACGTATGTTAAGTCGGTAAATCGATCATTCGCCGGGCCGTATTAGCAAGCGTGACGTGCCGGACTGACCCATAACTAGTTTCGTTTCTTTCCCGGCAACAGAACATGCACAATACCAGTGGTTTCAGTAGCACGGGAAAAAAAAGATTTGATTGATGTCGGTTGAAGAATCTGTTGATCTACCGGCAGCGAAGGAAAGGAGGGAACAGGAGTTTCACTTTTGGATGGACAGGAAAGACGGGAGCAAGGCTAGGACCAGAGCCCATGGATTGGGTTTACGGGCTTTCTCATCCCCCAGTCCCCGGGACCAACTAACATCATGAGCAGGTATAGAGGCATTTGAACCATAGCTTCCAGCAGTTCGATACCTAGTGGGAATTCGATAGCTGACGTGGGTGAACCATAACTCGTTGATCCTGCGGGAATCCGAAGGCATAGCCGGATCAAACCAAGCACCATAAGAAGCAGAGGTTCGGGCTCGCTCAGGTATAAATAGCAGCCAGTTAGTTGAACCAATGTCAGTTGACCTTTGAAAGCAAGTGCATTTGAACTTGTTTACCTAGCATAAGCGGAATCGTAGCAAGCTCCATCACTGCTGCCTGATGAAGGAACATCGTGAGTAGGGTCCCAGAACCCCGGGTTAGCTGCCGCTGATCGAACAGGATATGGAACGAATTCTCTTACCGGGTCTCTTTGGGTGAGACTCCGTCCACGGGCTTGATTCACCGATAGGAAGGAAATCGAAAAGTGAATGGTTATCCATCCGGCTCGAGGCTAGGTCTTACTCATACTTAGTAGAACCCTAGCTCTCTATTTCATAGAAAAATCTGGTCACTGGTATAGATGATGGACCTGCTTTCCTCCCTTATCACACTGAAAGGCACCTCTATCTCTTCCCTCTGTCCTCCGGTTTTCAAAAACCCGAAAGTCATTTCACTCGGCATTTCTTCTTCTTCAATTGACATTGCCTTGAAGAGCCTAATTGTTGATACCGAGCGAGACAGCTCTTTAATAATTTGGAACATGGAAGATTTGACTAAATTGACTTAGACCTCATGGTTGATATCGCTACCTTTCGTCTCTTATCTCTTTATCTTCTCTTCTCTACTTCAAGTCCCTTGACCTCCATTTTGAGGGATTATGACCTGCAACTGCCACACCAACAATCATAGGCTATTGGCTGAGCCTAAACAAGACAAGATGCATTGCCTCTGTCTTCATGCAAAACACGTCTACCACGCTGTGAGCAAGCATGAGGGGATCACCTTTGATGATCATCTTCTTAGAAAACGATTGGGTAAGTGATAAGTACCCCCTAAGAAAAAGAAATCCTTAAAATACTGATAGATGCTCATCAACACACAGATGGCAGGCTAACTACATACGTTGTCCACCCCACCTTGTCGTACATGTTTCGCCAAGCTCGCGGGCGGCAAAAGGACTCCAACCAGCGAGCTACAGGAGCAAGCCAAGTGAAAGGAATAGCTGCTGGTTATAGAACAAATGGGTTTGATAATGGAGCAAGCAACGGGTCTAAGCCACAGGAGCTGAACGAGCCGCAGGAAAGATCTTGTTGTTATAGCTGTTGCTCGCTTGGCTGACGCTCGTCTTTCTCTTTCGAGCCGGATGGGTAACCATTCCTTCTAACCTCCCCCCTTGCGCTCCCGAACTGATCGAGTCCCCCTTAACTTAGCTTATAAGTTAGAGGATGGGATGTAACTGAAGCGAGCGAGCCATATACTTTCGCGGGTCGAGTACCTATTTTGGAAGTGTTTCGTGAATAGGAACGGTGGGAAGGCCCGCCGTTTTCGTACGTGAATCCGAGTCTTTTTTTTAGAAAAAAAAGTCTCTCTTTACGAAGAGAAAGGAAAGGACTTCCGGCGGCTCCTTCTGTCGCCGAAACAGAAAGGATCCCTTCCCCTTTTTTGAAAGAGAGGTCGAAAGCGCGAGCTAAAAAGAATGAGGAAAGCTCACGCTTCGAGATAAGGAATAGCCGACCTTATCGAAACGAAGGGCGACTCGGTTGTTTCGCAAGCCGACCGAGCGAGTGTGGTACAACTCACCGGTCACAGATTGGAGCTATCTATCAGATGCTTAACACAAGCAATCCAAACTTTGATTAAACAAAAGACATGCTTCCGGACTCAAAGTAAAGTGAAGGGGCCCACTTCCCAACAAGCAACGGCCGAGCGCGCTAGCGCGAAAGCCGTTGCGCGTTAGCAACGCGCATCCGTTTTCTTGCTCCTTTCACAAGGTTTGGGAAAGTGGCTTGAAACTCAAAGGCCGGAAGCTTCGCTTCTTGACTTATTACTGAACCTTGTAATATATAGAGTATACAAGAGTGAATAGGGCTTAGCTGAGCTGATTGACTGATTGATTCTGTACCTTCTTTCTTCACCTCGTGATAGAATAGAATAGAATAGAAGAGTGAATGGGAAATCCCCTTTCTCTTGACTTCTTTCTTCACCTCTACAACTCTGTCTCGCATATTTCACCTTATTTATTCACCGAGTAATAGAATAACAAGGTAAACATTGAACTCTTCCGCCGGCGCTGTCTTCGCTCCGGAACCTGATTTATGAAACCCTATCGTTCCTTCCCCTCTCCCTATGGGTCTTGTTGAATATTTCATCCTCTATTCTACAACTAGGGAAATAGAGAAACGAAACCGTCGAGCATATTCTTGAACAAGGGAAACTCTTGCTGAGCTTCTTTCTCCTTCTTGTCTTGAACTCGGGAAAGCGCATAGGAAATCCTTCGTTTTACAGTCGAGCTGAAATAACTCTATCTAAAGTCACCATTACGTGGGAAGAGAAGATAGTTGGATAACTCAGGGAAAGCCTTTTCTACTCTTTCAATAGGCTTAGCTTCTTTATTCCCCTCGAAACTCTTTCAATAGGCTTAGCTTCGCTTCTTTCTTCACCTCGTAAACTCGGTAAAGCTGCTTCTATCCTCTACCATATTCACTCTTTCACTCCTTTCACAAGGGAAATCCGCTTGCTGCGCTGCGCTCCTAAACTCTTTGCTTCGCTTCGTAAACATACAGCTCTTTTACAGTCGGAAGAAAGCTCCGAACCTTTACAACTCGGGATAGAAAATACATACTCTCTTGCTCTTTCGGGGCGGGTTCTTTAGTTGACCTAAGTCATAGTGATGAAGGGCTCTTACTCCGCCAATGGTGACCGGCTTGTCGGGTGAAGGCACTTTGGGAAACCTTCAAACTAGGCCTTTACTTTAGTGGCTTAGACGAAAAAAAGGGGGCCAGGATTAAGAGTGATAACAATAACGAAGAAATGAAAGAAAATACCTAGCTTTAAGACTGACGACATCCACCTTGAAAGACAAAAAGAGAACCAGAGAAGAGAGGGCGTATGAAAACTACCAAGACTGACGATTCGCAGAAAGGCTGGGCAGTGAAAACTCCCTAACCTAACTAAGAGTTCCGTGTCACCCCGTATCCTTCTGAGTCTAGCTGAGAGCTTGACCCCCTGGTTACTGGGATATCTCCCACTAACCCGGATACTTATCTTCAAGTTCCTAAACCTGATTCTTTGCTTGATTCTTATTCGGCTGCAGCTGTTAACCCCGAAACCTCTTAGTCTGACTTCCTTCCTCTACGAGCTATATAAATATTCCTCGTGACGAAAGATCCTGGCCAACCCTCCGTCAGTTGCCGTTGTTTCATCTGCACCCGGGACTTCTGAATCGGTCCCCGAACCAAGAGCCCACACTTCTTTTGTTCATCGCACTCGCCTTGCTCATTGCAAGGGGAGATCCTTTCCTGTCTCCATCGGCTTGTCCCGTCGGTAGGAAACAGATTATTAATGAATATCGGTTCAGCAATGCCTCGATGGTGAATCAATTCCACTCTTTCTCGCAAGCTTTCCGGTCTTGAATTCAGGTAGTTAGCTTCACGTAAGCGTAGGTGCTATACTGGCCAACTGTGGCAAGGTGATCAATTATTGATGAGCCTTTAAGCGAGCACCAGATAGATGCCCCCAAGACTAGGTAGCCAGACTTTCTCCCCTGGATCGGGGATAGATTGCTGATTTTGCGTTGCCTCCACCGAGGTGTCATGGGGTTTAGGTATTCTTACATTCTATCTTTCCGAATAGTAACTTAACAGCCAATTTTCATACCTTCACGTAATTTGAAGGTGGCTATAGACTTCTTAGCATGAGTAACATAAGGTTTCTGACCTATAGTAGCTGTCATATCATTAATAGCAATGGCACCGATCCTGATCGATAAAGAATCCACCAATTAGCCAATAAGTTAGGGACATTCCCGCATGCTCAGGGAGCGTGTCAGCGTGCTGATCGACGTGAATCAAAGTGAGAAGCTGCCATCCGGAGGTACTAAATCAATCAGCGAGCTCAGTATGCAGAAGAGGCAAAGACATGGGACCAAGCCGAATCAAGGAGCGAAGGAAAGAAGTAACGTGAATCGAAGAAAAACTAGGATTATGTTAGAAGGAGCTAAATCAATAGGTGCCGGAGCAGCTACAATTGCTTCAAGCGGGTGCTGCAGTCGGTATTGGAAACGTTTTCAGTTCTTTGATTCATTCTGTGGCGCGAAATCCATCATTGGCGAAACAATTATTTGGTTATGCCATTTTGGGCTTTGCTCTAACCGAAGCTATTGCATCCTTTGCCCTAATGATGGCATTTCAAATCCTGTCTCGTATAGACTATGACTTTCTGATTGTTCAACCTAAGGATATAGTCATTGAGCTCATAAAGGAGGTCGCAGATAAAACCCTGAGTTCAGTGCCGGGTTTCATAAGTACTCTCGGTTAATCATATCATTCTCCAGACGGGATGGGGTGTAGGCACGTTTATTGGAGCAGTTGGGAAGCCTATTTCTTTCTTTTTTCAATCGTTAGAAATTGGTCAGCCATGTTCCCTACGTACCCTCTCGTTATTCCCATGATTCCCTGTTGCACCTATTCTCCGCAACCGTAGGTTCAGATCTATCTCGGGTACGGTCACTGCACTCCAATCGTTGTATCTCCAATCTCTGCCTCGGTTGGTGCGCCTATGGTTCTTAAGGTTGTTGATGCCAAGAAAGAGAAAGAAAATAATAAGTAAACTCCTCTAGTTGCGAAGGGTACTGCTTACTACAGATTCGAGTGAAATGGCTGGTGGTAATGATGCGTGGTAAGGTCGCTGCTAACGAATGGTGGGTGCGTGGAGAATGCTATGGATTAGAGCTCCTCTCGGTACTCCTCTCAAACTTTTCCCATTCCCGCCGACTAGGATACCGCTGGGCCCGCCTACGCACCAAGTATACCTAGTATCCCAAAAAGCCATTGAATTGCCCCCTGGTTGTCCTACCCATTTGTTATATATATCTTATTCCCACCTTGTTTTATTGCTCTTCTCGAAGGTATTCCGGGGCGCTAGACCTCATTTTCTTTGAAACGCTTATTCAACGTGAGTCGGTTCACCCCTTTTTTGTTCATAACAAACAGCTTCAAGGTTGTTTTTGGGATTTCTACTCCCTCTGGCGACACGAGAACGAAGCCAATCCTGGATCCTCCTAAATTGAGAGCCCCAAAAAAATAGAGCTTCCAGAGGCAAGCCGAAGCGGATAATGTTTCTTCTAAAGAGTAAGTAGTATCTCTGAGTAGTCTATCAAAGCACAACGAGAATGGCTCTGACTAAGCATCTGGTGAGGGATCAGCTGTGAAGCTAGAAAAGTAAGATGAGGAAATAAGGGTCTTGTTTGTAGACTGTATCATGAGATGATGGTTGATACTTACAACTCTCTTGGTCTACCGTACTGATAAACAGACGGTAGACTGAAACTGTCATTCATTATATGGAGGTGTTGACCAACTAAAGCAAAAACGAAAGAAAGAACGTGCCGTGTTTGGCACACGGCGCGGTAGAAGCGTCAATGTAGCACGCGTGCATTACACTATGCAATACGAAATTCCTAGCTTACTTGCCCCTCTCTCTCTTCCTTCCCGAGCCGAGCCTAGATTGATGAAAGAGTACAGGGATGTGAACCTACGGCTATCTATTCCTGCTTGACTTCATAAGAGAAGGGGGTGGGAGACAAGGGAAAGCAAGCAGGAAGAGCCCAACCTTATATCCCTGCTTGCTTCACACCAATCGGGATTTCTTGAATACTGACATTCTGCCAACGAAGGGAGCCGCGGAGAATGACTGTCAGTAAGGGAACAACAACAGTAAGATCGGTTCGCAGAGCGAGCCCTGCCCTTTCTTCCTTGCGTATTCACGCATCGGTAAAGTCCTCCTTAACTACGAAATGAGATTCAGGACACGATCGGAGAGCGGAAAACCTTTCTCGGCATTATGTGTGAGAGAGGGGAAAGCCCCTTCAACAAACCAGTCACTGTGGTGGCAAATTCAGTAAGATCATTGGGTCAATTCAATGTCCCACCCTACGGAAAGCAGGAAGGGGGGGTGTCTGATCTGAGCCCATCTTCTTTCCATTTGCAACTTCATCCCACTTGATGCTTCTAGCGCCTTCCTAACCTAACCTTGAACCGTCTGATCTGGTAGTAATCTCACTCGCATCTTCTTGAAAATGCACCCCGTCACATTGAAAGATTTTCATCTGACTAGCAATCGAAAGTCTCTACTGCGTGTGCCGGATCTCATAACATAAGAGCATACCTGGATGGACAGTCCCCTTGTCCATTCGCCCCTGCGGAAAAGCACTCCTCTGCGCACCGACCTTGACCCTACCGAGTGAACCATATCGTACCGAACTGTACCATACCAAGCCGGGGTTGAAAGATAGCAATCAATCTTAGATTAATGAAAGAGAACAGCACGGGAATAAACCATACCATAGGGGACATTCCTGCTTCAGTCAATCAGAAAGACAAAGAATATTCATTTCCTCTGTTTCATTTGAGACTTATTCATTAGCCTCAAAAGCCCTATCCTCATTCCTTGGTGTTGGAATTTATGAAACTACAGTCTCCGCTTTTGGTCTGCTCTTCTTTTGAATAAGTTGTATAGTCTGATATGATCTTTCCCATCGCTGAATGCTTACTTATTCACTAGATTCCTGCTGCTCTCATTGTCAAGCAAAGACATGCGGATAAGCTTCAAGCGAAGAACAGAGCGTCAGCCCTGCCTTAAGAGTCAGAGAGCGGGTAAGATTCCACTACCCCTGATTTGCCGACAGACAATGCCAACCCTTATCGTTCGATGATAAAGTACCTTCCTTTCATACTAGCTAATAAGAGAGAGAGTTACCAATCCTGAGACTGGTTTTCCCAAATGCCAAAGCAATGAACTTGGTACTTGACAGGCTGGCTTTTTTTCCAACTCAACCTCTAGTGCCTCTACTGGCCAAGCAACTAATCTCCATCTACAAGGGGCGAAGTGGGACCATTACCTGCCTATTCAAGTCGTCCCGTTCTCCCTAGCGAGCAAAGCCCAGACAAAGAAGACTGTCCCGCTTATTGATTAGGGCTATCCTCCACCCGGGCTTAGAGGAACTCACTCTTTGATCAGCCCAAGAGACAGAACTAGCACTCCGCCCTATGAAAAACCTTCACTTGCGACTGTAACTGCTCCCTGAAAGGAAGGTTTCTTCTATAAACCGTCTTGCCTTCCTAACCTTGAGATTGATTTGTCTAATGCCTGTTTAGAACAACTACTGCTCCTGCTACCAGTCCGCCTCTTCCTAGAGCTCTCCTTCCCTATACGGAATGGATACTCTATTTGGTCAAAGTCACTTGACTTGAACTGAAACGCATCGCATTCCACAACCGAACGACAGGAACTCTTTTTCGGCACTTTCACTTTTCTTTCAGAACCTCTGCCTCTGTCTCTTTTTTAGCGAGTTGCTTGCTTTCCGGAAAAGACTCTTTTGAATCTGTGGCTGCCGAGTGCCCATCCACTGAATGATCTGTTTGCAACTTTAGCTCTACTCACGAGCCTAACTGAAATCTTTTCTAGACAAGAAGTTTTCTAAGCTTTTCCGTTTGACAAGCGGATCAGCTCGACCTACCGCTGTAATTAGACTGGCTGGACTAGCTGACTTATTTGATAAGATTTAGCAATGAAAAAGCGGTAGTTTCTATGTACCTGGTGGTACCCGCCGGAATAGATTATTTATTCAAGCAGCCATCCCAAGCTGGAACTGTACTTCACTTCACTGGCTTTACTAATGTAACCTTCCGAGTACCACTTTTCATTATAGCCAGGTCTAAAGATCAACACAGATAAGACTACAGTTAGTCTCGCTTCTATTGTTGTCCAAGAATTGGTTTATAAAGCCACAAAACCTAGTCCACTCGCTATGGGTGTGCAGCTCAGATGGTAGAGCACCGGGCTCTTAGCCTTACGGTCTGGGGTTCAATTCCCTTACACCCAATGGATTCCAGGCGCTTCTCTCTCATGTCAGCATTCTCACTTCTTGGCCCAAAATGAATGGGATAGGTATGGTTGAGGAAGGAGGAGGAAAAGGCGTATCTTTGCAATAGGAAACTATATCAATCAGCGTCTTTTCTTTTGCGCTCGTATCATGACTGGTTGATGGCGGTTTTACGCCGGATACCATGTGATGGTACCTTTCTTTCATCTGCGAGGGTCCTTTGGCCCAATGAAAAGGGTTTAATGACGTCTAACGTTTTGATCTAAAGTCGGCGACAGACCGATGGCCGTTGACTTTGTTGATGGCTGTCATGTCGTTCTTCTTTGGTCCTTCCTTAGCGGGAGCGGTAGTTCAGTCGACACTGGGGTACAACACGTTCTCAGTGTTGCCACCGGCCGTAAAGCGCCCAAGTGCCGTGTGCTTTGTGAGTGGACAACCCTTGATACTACTAATCCTGACCTCTATTCAAACTTACCCATCATATGGCAGTGTGGATGGCAGCGGAACGGCTTTCTCCCGCTTGCCGCTTTAAGGCCTATGCTGTTTTAGGTGATGATATAGTTATCGCCGACAGTAGGCTTGCCTCAGAGTATGCGTCGATATTGGATGATTGATTTGGGCTCTCGACAGAAATCCCTTATTTATCTCCAATACAGGAGCTTTCGAGTTCGCTAAGCGGTTCTTTGTGCGTGAAGGTACTCGTGACCTGTCACCTGTATTAGGGCACGTCATCATGTCCAAATGGACTATAGGCCTGGCTCTCCTTCGGGATAAGTACAATATAAATAAAGCGTACTTGCCCGTTTAGGTGGAGCTGGGTATCGAACGCTTAGTTCGCTTCCGCACCGGCACCGGCGTTCTCGCAGACGGGAACGCTTTAGAGCGGTCATGGGAAAACCTGGCCGAACCCTTTGAAATCAATCCAATGGCGGATCGGTTATTCATTCCATTGACCCCATCTGATCTGACGAACGGCACAAGAGATCAAAGCGGCAGAAGAGAAAGGAAGGCCCATCTAAGGTTTCGCGTAGCCCCCGATTACTCTTAGCATGGACGAGGAAAGGCAAGCTAGTAAACCGAAAGGAACTGACATAATAGATGGGCCCTATCCGCACGAAGAGGGGATTTCCGTTTAGTTTAGGTGCTACTTTTGACACAGATGTGGGACTTGATTAGCTCCTATTAGACGTTAATGTCCGATCAATAGCAATAGTGCTGTGGCACTTCTTCTGACTTTCCTGTTGATCATAACTTCTGGAGGATTTGATATGGATGTCACTTGCTCTAGAATCAGCAGTTTAGTAATAATAGAATAGGATAGGAATTCTTGGTCTTAGCATGTTAGCATACGGAATTTCCGGTGCAGGCCAACTCGGAAAAAAAAGCCCATAAGTAGGACGAGGTAAAATGGCAGGATTGAGATGAGATTGGATTTAGGAATGGACAAAAAAAAGGCGCCCTGCCTAATTCGAATTTCTTTTTCGAGAAAGCTCAATCCATCTTTGATAGGAAACGACAAATACTCTTCAAGATGGAGGAGCTTGAACCGGGTAGGGGCTGGCTTCTCAACGGGGCCCAATTTTTCAAGACACAAAAGAAAAGGGCCGAGACTCTTCTTTGAGTAATCTCACTAAAATCGTAGAAAGGATTGAGCGCGATGGTCACAATAGCCCCTTCTTTGCCCATTTTTCTCTTTCGAAAAGAAACCACCGCCCTTGCTTGAAGCTTATCTATAGCCCTTTTCAAGCTCACCTGAAAGAAATGCCCTAGACTTGATACCCTTAACTCTATCGTTCGGGCCTATCTGAGGATATTCCCTCACTTGCTCGATCACTCTCTCCAATCCAATAGAACAGCCTTCGGTTAGTCCTATCTTAAGGCCTCCCGCACTGTAGCTATTCGAAATACGGTTAGACAACTGGGTCTATCGTTTGAGTTGTGCGCACCCCGTCCAAGAACGAGAGAGAAGGTTAGCTTCTTACTCATTTTGTATCATCTTATATAGTCTTCGAGTCAATATGGGTTCTCATTCTTCTCTTTGTCTCAAGGATCGGATCGAACAACCAGCGCCCAAAGTGCCTCACGCGGGCAGGTCTACGTTGGCATAAAAAAAGGGATCGGCCCGTATCAAATCTCAGGGGGCAAGGAAGCAGAGAAAAGATCGAGAAGGAAGGAGCAAGTCTTATGCCCAAGAGAAAAGGAACGTGGGAAAGAATCTACGAGGAATCCAGGAGCGAAGGAAACCTAAGGGAGCTTTTTTATCAGATTTACGCAGAAAGAAAGAAAAGGAATGAAACTCGCTTAGCGCTTGTGCTAAGGTAGGATTTCAGCTTCCAATCGGGCCTTATTCCCTTCAAGGCTCTAAAATCAAAGAGATTTTGAAACAACATTGATTAATGAAACGCTGAACCCTTCTGAGCTATGCCTCGAAGGGTGATCTCTGCTTCTACAACGTCGTTGCTACGCCTACCGTAATACGTAACCTGTCGGTCTTCATTCCTTCTAACCCTTGAGCTTCCTAAACGGTTGAGAAACTACCCACCTAGGACTCTGAGGTGAGCTTCCGGCTTCATTCTACCTATCTAAAGAGCTGTCTTACGCTAGCTACTAGGGGAAAGCCATAGTGAAAGCCGATTGCTACTTTCTTGCCTTGGGTGGATTGGTTTTCATAGCCCTACCAGGGGAGTAGGCATTAACGGTCGAATAAGCAGTGATTCCTGCTCGGCACTTGCTATAGAAGAAGGAGCAGTTAGCTCTAACGGGACTGAAGTCACTTCAGGGGTTAGCTCCGCGTTGAAAGAATAACGGCAGCTAATGAATCCGCATCTGTTGGAGGAATGGTGGAAGGGATCGATCCCATATCCGGTGAAAGGCCAAGGCAATAAAGAAGAAAGACCAGGCGCAAGGCCAAAGGCAGCATAGTATAGAAAAGCTCTTACTGATTCAAGTCTTGGAGGAAGGGCAGCTACTAGAAGAGAGGGCCCCGGCAAAGTCAGCATCTTACCTGGAAATTTCCTTATTAATAGAACCCAACTCGGCAAAGTCCTTAGAAAAGGCCGACGTCCCATCAGGCAACCTCCTCTTCTTTGATTCCGTGCACGAGTAAGTACCCGAAAATCTACGAGAAGAAGAGCGGGGAAAGCTGCCTTATGTAGTTACCTGCTATTTCATCGAGATTAGCGAATTACGGTAGAAGATCTAATAGAATTCGAATCTGGTTCGAGGAGCCACCTTCTTTGCTATTAGTTTCAATATCTGCTGCTTTTGTGCCAACCCTCAACGAAGGAAGAACTCTGGGGAAGGAAGGAACTTCCGGATTGACTTCTGTATGAGTTTTTCCCAGCTCAAGGCACCGATCTGCTTATTTAGAAAGCTAGAACGGAGAGGGAACAAACGGTTAAATATGGTTTGCTGGTACAGAATCCGTTGCTATTGGACTTGGCAAGTAAGCCCAGAAGGAAGAAGTCGTAGCTGTTACCGCCCGTGGGCTTCTTCTTAGTCTGCTCTGAAAGGAAAGGAAAGGAAAGCGTTTGAAACTTAAGTAGCTTTCTGTGTTTCGCTCTTTCACTCGGGAAAGTAGCTTTCTTCGCACCTCTCCCGAACCCTTGTAAACAGGGTCAAGCAGCTTCTACCCTATTGGTGATTCCTTCTACACCTTCTACAACTCTGTCTCGACTTCGTTCTGAACCTTGACAGTCGAGACTACGTACCTTGCCAGAGAATCTTTCTTCGTTGCTCTCGTAAACGCATATTCTATCCCTATCCTTTAGAGTCGAGTATATTCTATCCCTATCCTTTAGAGTCTTTCATATTTTACCCTCTCGTAAACGCATATGAAATTCCGATCCAACAAGCAACGGCCGAGCGCGCTAGCGCGAAAGCCGTTGCGCGTTAGCAACGCGCATCCGTTTTCTTGCTCCTTCTACACCCGATCCTTCGAGTGGCTTTGCTCCTTCCCTTGCTTCGCTCCTATTAAACAACAAGGTAAAGCAGCATTCATATTCAGTCTCCTCTTCCATTCTTAACTTAAAGTGTACCATTCAGAAAAGGTAGGGTTACAGGGCGCTCTGAGGAGGAAAAAGGATTCTAAATTAATTAGTAGGGTAAGACCCTTATTAGGCCCCCTTTCTTTTGCCTAGTTTGGTCTGGGCTAAGTCAATTGGTTTTAGCGATAAGCCGATTGGTCTCCACGCCTTCTTCAGGCATTGCGGGCTGCTGCTGGTTGCTGATCGGGAAGTAATTGCGGTTAGAGAGAGCGAGTCAGCTCATGCCGATGTTTCCAATCAAAGATATCTTACTACTTTAAGCGAGCCAGTGAAAGCGAAAGCATATGCGTACAGGTCAAGTTCACTACTAGCTGATGTCTAGGCCCCTGCCTGGTACTCCAGTCTCATTGCGTACCGTCTGCATCTTCTAGTTGCTGTATCGGTATATTCTATAGTTGCTGTATCTACATAGTCTACTACTGGGTATGAAACCTTTCCTCATCAGTATAGTAGTCTCTAGCCGTAGCTCTTATAGGAAGGAGCTCTTATTAGTATAACTAGACGAAACAGAAGCCGAAAACCTTGACATTTTCCATCTTCAACTCCAGGTAAGTGAATTCCATATCTATAGTAGGAAATGTCGCATCAACCTTCCTCTCCATCTTCTGTAATAGTTCCGAGGAATACGAAAGAACTTATTATTGATAGTACTGTAAAGTCAATAGTAGCTGTTCTAGCATCAACAGCAGTATCGGAAGCTGAAACAACATCATAACTATTTACATCATAAACGGAAGTAAAATCACCTTCAATAGGAGAAGAAGTAGCTTTCGAAGCGGAAACCATTCCATCAGAAAAAAGTACTGTGAATTCCACTCCTCTAGGCTAATTGGAATCGGAATTCTGATACCTACTAGAAAGACGAATCCAATCGATCGGATTCAGGTCATTATGCCTTGACAACAGCAGTGGAGTCCCGGAATATGGTTTAGCATCAAAGGCAACCCTTCCAATAGTCTCGAAATCAGAAAGGAAACCTTAAATAGGTGGCATAAGCCGTAGGAAAGGGGATGACTCACTAGTCGTGAGGCATGAACGATATATAACACTTGCACTTAACTATAGGTGCAGTAGAATAGGAGTTACCTTACCTTGAGGGTGTGATATTCCTGTCCACTATAGTAGGTGCGGTCCGAAGGAGCTGTAAATGGTTGAGTATCAAAAGACTTGACTCCCGCTTATTCAAGACTCGCTGTAGCAGGTAAGTCATTCTCTCTTCAGTAGCAGCTGATCCAACAACCAATTCAAGACCATCAACGGACTCATAAACAGAAGTATCAACGCTTGGTGTGCCATCAGAAAGGGATGGTTCAAAGTCCCGGTCTATACCCGCATCAAATCAAGTAAATGAAATAGCATCAAAGGCAACTCTTTCATCAGAGGGAGAATAGCCAGTACTTTCAGATTCATCAACAGCAAGAGCAACTCCTTCTTCGGAGCCTGGAGATGCCTTTTTTCAGATACCGATTCAGACTCTTTTCCTGCAACTATAGATGCCTAAGGGCAAGATCCACTACTTTTTTCCGCTTTGAATAAGCTCCTGTATCACCTCTTTACTTTGAGTGCGATACTTAGACTATAAATCTTGAATTAGCAGTTGATAACCCAAGAGGAGATTCCTCAGCTAATTCATTTACTTACGAAAGATAGTATTTACTTGATGAAATTCACAGCTACTAGTAAACTACCTTAGCAAGGCTATAGAACCAGTACTTTCATCATCAGCTCTAGCTCTACCAAGTACTGTAAATTCATTAGTTATAGTAGCTGTTAATTCAACTCAAAATGAACGGAAATACTATAAGTAAAGTGAGGGTCGACGTAGTTGAGTAGAGTCCTTCTAGTAGTACTTCGAAGTAATAACCTACCATTGGTAGAGCAATATCCTTTACTAGCAGTTCCCTAATAGCTGTTCTTATTCAATCTTTACTAGTAGCTGTATTAGCAGTGTAAGTAGCTGTTTACTAGTTCTATAGTAATAGCAGTTCCTAGTTAACGGTTGAAAGAACTCTTTATTCAACCGGTTGACTGATTAGTAGCTGTAGCTCTTCAACTCTAGTACTTTACTACAGGCTACTAAACTAGATCACTCATGAAACCTTTGAAACTTCTGATTCTCATTAGTCAAGCTTTCTATTATTTCAAAGTAACTAGATATAATTGAAATTGACTACTTACTGTCTTCTTTGAACAGCTAAGCTACTAGGAAGTAGGAACTAAGAGCTCTTAGGAAGAGATACTAAACCAATAGAAAGAGTAGGTTACTTTACAAAGTAACCTTCTCTTTTTACCAGCTCTCTCTTGCATCTCCAGAGTTCCCTTCGAACTCATACAAAACCCTCGTCTTCGCTGTCTTTGCTGCTTTTGACTTCCCTGCCCTTGCGAGTGGTGCAAGTCTGAGCGCCTGGCTCCCACTACTTCTGAGTCAGTGAGGTGGCGTAGAACTCAAAGTGATGTCATAACTTCTTTCCTCATTTCGTAAAGTCTTGTCGTACTACGTGAGTCCTCGCCGTACCATTACCCCGCTCCAACTACTGATGAATGAGTCAGTGAGTGAAGTACGGATTGAGGAGCAAGGTGAGTACGTACGATCAGTAAGTGCAAGTGTCTCCGTTGACCCCACACACAACTAAGGCAAATGAAGAACAGTAGTTCGCAACAAGCTAAGCCAATCCTCCAATCGCCTGAAGTCATTTTTTTTTTTTTCATTTGATTGCTTGAATGGAAATCGAATAAGAAGTTCATCCGAATCATGAACGAGTGACACGCGTGGAAAGGGGAATCGAGCAAGTCACAGCACAGCGTAGTCTTATAGCAATCTTATGAAGTAATCCCTCCTATCCGTCGCTATCAGTTAGTCTGTATAGTGTACTCTAGCTATCTCCAATTCTTAGTAAGAGGTCTCTTTATACGCTATATGCTTTGAAGAAGTTTCTGTCTCTGCCTATGCCATAGGTAAAGATTAGTAGAGGGTTTTCCTTTATATTCTGGATGCTTTCTTATGTGCTGGTACGGGAAAGTGCTGTACAGGTAGAGTAGTACATGCCTATGCTGGAAGAGTTTCTCAAGTCTTTGACTTTGATTGAGTATAGGGCCAGCTTCATGGTCTTTTTTAACCTGATTCCAGCCGTAGTTTATTGTCTGTTAGGTCGGTAAAACTGTCCCTGTAGCTAAAGTAAAGACACGAGTTACCGTTCTAGTTCTATTTTTGTAGACCGGATGGGACCTAAAAACTCTCTACGTTCGTACCTGCAGCTAACAAGTAAGAAGTATCCCCTGAATCCGAGTTCGCTGTTCTAGTTCAGGACAGTATGGGACCTCTTGCTTAGGACTTTGGAAGCGAGCAACCAACCCACGCCCAATCATCTTCTGAGCTCTGGTCTGCGACTAGAGAATATCTTTCGTACTTTCGTTTAGAAGGGAAGCTAAGGGTCTGAAAGAGGGCGGCTATCCTTAGAATACTTCCGGGAAGCCCTATCTTCTTAGACATCGAAATCGAAAGCAAGAGAGGAGCTCTTCTGGTCCCGAACCAACAACTGGCACACAAAAAACTCTTGATTAGAGCCTTCCATCTTGGACTCGTCTCTGTCCGTCTACTTATAGCCCTCCACTGATTCTATTGATATATTATTCCCACCTTCCTTCTTCAACTCCAGGATATGACTTTCTTGCTGTATTAGTTGCTCTAGTATACGTAATAGTAGCTTTCAAGCATAGCCTTCTTCAGTAATAGTGACTTCTGTATCGGAAGAGTCAACTCCAGGTAATGTAACAACAGGTTATTCAATACTAGCTTCAAGCATTCCTCATCAGTAGCGGATTGGTTTATACAGGGCTGGTGAAAGTACTGGTAATGCATGAACTTCAACTGTTTCATTAGCTACTATAGTAATTGCAGTGAAACCTCCTGTATATTCCATAGCATTCCTTCTTCAGTAAATGAAATAGAAGCTCTTCCTTTAGTTGCAGTAGTATCTGTTATTGAAACCATTCCTCTTCAGTCAATGAAATAGCACGATCGGGAGAAGCTACCTTGACATCATCAAGGGACTCGGAAACCTTACTATCTGAAGTTGGATCGGCGGCATCAGCAGCTCTAATCATGGGTTCTGGCCCTCTTATCGGGGCTCCTAGCTTCCTTATGTCCGTCTTCTGTCGCTCTTTCGTCCGAGGTAGCTGGTATATAGCTCTAAGTATCCTCCGAAAGCTCATAGTAGTCCGAATATCGGGCTTACCTAACTCTTTGCGATTGCCCGGGGTGAAATGAAGCTATTCTTTGTATCAGTAGTGTACGCGATACGGCGCCACGAATCCCGACAATGGTTAATTGATTGGTCGGTATACCATTCGGCACGAAGAGCTTTTTCTATTTTTCATTCCAAATCGAACTGGGCATCAACAAGCTTTTTTTCATACTTTTTTTCTATGCGACCATATCAAAATCAAATTATCACTAAGTTGCTGTTGGCGCTCTTCATCTTCGAGCAACGGTGGTGATCATCGCGTCAAAGTCGGTAGCTGATAGTTCAAGAATCGGAAACCCGCCGACAAGGACGGTGAACCCTCTCCCGACCGTGAGAGTCTTCGCCTGCAATTGAGGAAGAAAAGAGTCCGACGAAGAAAAAGCTTCAATTCACAACCTAGGATAGCTAACGCTACCTTGCCTGAAGACATGGGATTGCCGTAGAAGTCACATGCCGAGGGTCCGAAGGAGTGGAATTAGTTGAAGTAGAAGAAGCTTCAAGCATACCCTCTTCAGTATAGTAGCATATAGTTTACTTTCTTTCAGTTGAGAAAGCCGAAAGAAGAGCTAATTCTATAGTACCAGGTGAGGAATCTAGTAAAGCATGGGATTCTTTTCCTTCTACTGATGGTAGCCCTTCATCCACTGATAGGTCTTTAGCTGATGAAGATAGGTCAGGGAGATCGAAAGTAGCCTTTAAGGATTAGTTCGTAGAGAAGGTAATTGAATACCTAGGTAAGTCAATTCCACTTATTTAGTATCTGTATCGGAATACTTGACTCCTGGTAATGAATCCACAGCTTGGGGCATTCTCGGGGAAGTCAATACCTAAAGTAAGGTGCAGTTGTTGCAGTAGCTGCTATACCTTCTCCTGTAAATACCTTTGGGTTCAACATTCTTTGTAGTACTAGTTACAACCTTTCTCTTCCTGTTGACTTTGAAGATAAACCTTCCCAGATGGAGATGGCGAATGTAATAGCTCAACAGGAATGCATGCTATTTGACTTGCTTAAAAGCCTTCCTATAAGAGAGAAGGACGAAGGCATAGAATAGTTGGCTATGGGGCAGTGATATAAAGGACTAATAGAAGCTAAGCTCTCTTGATTGATGTTTAGAAGGAGTTACGTATTCCCTATTCACTCTATACTCTTTCAAATACAGCTTTAGCTACATGCGTGTACTCTTTCCTTAGGGTGCTATACAATTGTAATCTATCTATTATATTGGTTACGAATAGATACGTATTGATAGGACTTATCTATGGCCTTGGATGGTGGTATATAATGTATAACGTAAGCACAGTCTAGTCTAACTCAACTCCTATAGTAAGGTGATAGCCATATTCTCTTATACGTTTACGAGGTAAAGAAGCAGAAAGCGAACAAGGGGTAGTTCAATACAATAGTTGAAGTAGTTGCCTATTCATCTACTGCTCCTATACTTAAGTGCAAGTTCTCTCTTTTCAAGAACGAGTCCCTTTCCGGCCCTAATTTTCGAAGTGAAAGAAAGGCACTTCGTTAAGGCGAGCAGGGGTTCCGCCTGAAAAGGAATAGAGAGTCTTTACTTGGAAACTTTTTATCTATTCTTATTTTCTGACTTATATAGGATGTTTATCAATTTGATACAGACGAGTGACGTCCGCTCTTTCTTCAAAAAGGGAAAACTCCAACCATGGGATCTAGGCTTCGCCGACTGAGAATACTTGCTAGCGGCTCCGGCCGCATTGACGATAGTCCTTCATTGCGACTGAAATTGCACGATCAAAGTGTCCGTCCATTCGGTAAGTCAGCCAGTCGTCATCTTATCTTGCACGAGCATCGTCGTCCCCATCACTTCTCATCCTCAACCTCTAGAGGAGTGGACTTCTTTGTCTGTTCTTACTTTTGCTCTTACTTCTTCCTCATCTAAGCATTTGCTTCGGCCTACAAAAGCTCGGCCGAGCGGGGAATATCATAAACTCGAACAAGACCAGGGTCAGCTGACCTAGAAGAAGACACAGATACAGATAGGTCAACAGATTCAGAGGTAGACTTGTCAAGCGACACAGACACAGGTACATAAGGAATCACATCATCACCTCCTTCTTGCTTCTTCATGGACTTATTTTGTCTCGGCTAAGGATCAAAGACCACTGATGCAGTCTAGAATAACTAAAAAGCCTCATGGCCAATGGGAGTCTGTGAGTTTCCCAAATGGAGGTAGACTGCCAACAGCACGCACTTGCAGTAGTCTCAGAATAGACTTCTGCCTCGTCCTGTTAAAGTTAGTGATTACAGGTGGCGGAAAATCCTCCATCAAATGACAAAAGATGAGGGCTGCACGAGATATATGTCTATTATTGACGATTTAGAAAGAAATGGTGCAGAGAGCGACAGCTTCAAGGAAATTCTCAAGATCCTTGAAGAATACTTTCCCTAAATTGATTTTTCTTCTTTGCATCAGAGGTAATCCATTCCATCTTTGTATGTATTAGGTTCCGGATTCCGTACGATAGAATTTCATCGACAAAGTCCGTGAAAAACGACGGAGGACCATATCCTTTGGTTTCACACTGTTCGAAGAGATTTCCATGTTGGCATCCATGTCATTCTCTCTGCATAACGGGAATGGTGGCCAACCAGGGTAAGTAACGCTTGTAGAGCCGAAAATTATTTATCTCGGGGACTACTCGCATTATTTTCTCGTTATCGATAGGCTGACTTACAATGGATTCAAAAGTCTGCCGACTCACTTTGCCAGCGAAATCCGCTTAGACAATGTGAACCATGAGAGATACAACTTCACGAGACGATTTGCCCGATCATCCTTTACTCTCATCCTCTTCTATGGTGAGTGCGATTGAACCGGTAAGTTGCGTCGGATCAACATCGGGATTCGAATCCACTGCGCAACTAAGTCAACGCCTATTTGCTCTGGATCTACTGGCCCGGACGCTTGAATCTATTCCACCGCAAACAACCGAATATACTACTGCTGGATCTTCCGCTGCTTCTGTTGTTATTGCTCCCACCTGTCACTACGCCACCAGCAGCTGGGACTGGAACTGAGACTACAAGCCCAGAGAGTTCTTTAGATTTGCCTCCCGCCGACGCCCGGGACGGATCGACGAAGGGAAGGATTGCATAAGAACCATCGGCCCAAGAAGTCCATAAGAAAGCTTTGAGTGATCGGGCGGCTCGGAAAGTCGAGTCGACCTTGAAACGAGTCCAGCAGCACCCCCTTACAGACTCTATTTATTGGTAAACCGGTCGGGAAGATAAAGTTGATGCCAGATCGAGAGGAGGGGCAACCGCTCCTACAGCCGTATGAATAGAATCTATCGACAAGTCGAGCCTACGTATACGTCATAGAGCAAGACGAGATAATCCCAGTCGAGCACTTGCCTCTTCCGCCGCTTACAGTAATGGCACTAAGCCAAGGTTTCTATGGATTCAGTCCAGTGGAAAATACATATATTAGGTCAATTGCTTAGTAGTGTCACCGGTCAATCCCCTGGGAAACTAGCGAGTCCGTCCTTAAAAGCCCTAGAAATTGGGTCCTAGAAGCCTTATCTACTTAGACATCGAAATCGAAAGCAAGAGAGGAGCTCTTCTGGTCCCGAACCACTAGTCTTTAGCAGCCTCTATTCTGATAGATGTGGATTGACAGATTATGGGTCCCTAATTGACAGGTGGCTAGCACTACTACGACTGGCACTATGACTCGTTGGAAGTGCCTCGTCATACCCCTACGGAAGTTCCCTTGGTCTGACCTCGGGGTCACATTAGACTGGCGCTGCTATTACGGCTGACACTGCTACTTGCACTACTAATAGCTCGAACTCGGATTGGGGGCACGCAACGCAGGTATTTATCGCTGCTTTCATCTAGTAGTACTGGTTCCGAACTCACAATCAATCTGAATCCATTCTATCTTACAAACAACTAAGCAGTAACCCCAACTATTTATACAAATAAAAGGGGGAAGGAACTTAACGACCCATTTGGCCCTGTTCTTAAGAAAGAAAAGAACTGGATGAATTCAAAAGGCTTCGTGCCTATCGTTTGCCCCAATGATGGCCTTTCTGATCTGATCTGTTTTCCGAGAAGATTCTAAATCAGAGACTTACATGCTTCACTTTGTCTTGAAAAGCTAGTTAATAGTTCTGGGAATCTAATTCATTGAAATTCCGTCCAGTAAGATAGAAGAATCTGAAATCTCCAAAATAATAGATAGGAATATCGCAAATAGAGCCATTGCAATACCCATCAAAGGAGTAGTTCCTCACCCAGGAGCTAATTCCTGAAGTCAACGGTTTCAATAAATCTCCTACAATAGTTCGTCTTGAACCAGATCTAGAACTCACCCTCAACGGTTTGTGTAGCCATAAACTTGTATTTTATATTCATTGAGATCTGTTGACTTTGTATACCATTCCGTTGTAAATAAATGATCTTAGCATAGATCCATTGTGGTCTTACAACTATATAATAATGGAAAACACTAGTTGCTATCTTTATATCTCGATATCTCGTTTACTTGTAAGTTTGACTGGGTACGCTTTTTATACTTCTTTTTGGGCAACTCCTTCTCAACAACTACGAGATCCATCTCGAGGAACACGGAGACTGGTTAAGTAATGAGATACAGAAAATTCATTTTCTGTCTTTTTAGTTGGAACTTTGTAAGGTTCTCGAAAAAGATAGCGAAAAATGATTCCTAGAGTTGAGACTACAAGAGGAATGGTATAACCAAAGCTCTTCCATAGATCTGACTGTGGTTTACAATTATAGCTTCCATACCTGTTTATTTGAGATCGTCTCCCTGGATAAAGAAAGAGCAAGGTAAGAGTAAAAGAAAAGACACAGCGATTCAAATCAAGATTTTTCCGATTCAGCAATTCATGAAAAGATGAATCGAGGAAAACTTATGAATGGACTAGCCACAAGAAAACGACCACATGATAGTCACAATATGGGACCTCACCACCCATCAATGCACGGTGTTCTGCCTCATCCTTACTTTTGATGCAGGAAGATGTTATTGACTGTGAAACTAACATTGGTTATTTACACAGAGGGATGGAAAATTGCAGAAAACCGAACAATTATACAATATCTACCCTATGCAACCCGTTGGGATTATTTAGCTACTATGTTCACAGAAGCACAACTGCAAATGGTCCAGAACAGCGAAATATTCATACCTAAAAGTATTTCAGCTATATCAGAGTAATTATGTTGGAGTTGGAAATGCGGCAGCTTCATCTGTTATGGCTTGGCCCTTTATGGCGGATATTGGTGCCTCTGTGACTCTTCTTTCTTCTATATTTTCAGAGAAAGAGAATTAGTATATGATCT
>JAYKKH010000086.1:40000-77650 GCA_036507275.1 Sicyos edulis | reverse complement strand
TGGCGCTTCAAAGGCTTAGATTCTACTGCTGCTGAAATGCGCGCTTTTTTAGGTCGGGGTGCATGGCCCGAAAGCGCTGGTACTTCGGTAGGGCGAGCTGTCTGAAAAAGAGGATTTCTCTTTCACTCCCGGTAAAGTTCCTTCTACACCTTCCCCTATTTCTGCATTTCATTCTCTATTCGGCCCGCCTCAAACAAAATGAGAAAAAAGGAGAGCCTGTTGATTTCAGAAGTCACTACTGAAAGGGTCAGTCAATGGCATAGCTCACTTTCTTTCCCGGGTCTCCTTTCCGAAGGGAGAAAGACCTTCGCATTCCTAATCCGGTGCCAGGGCCGGACGGCCTTTTGTTGCCCAGCTTGGCGAATCGCATCCCGCTTATGCAACGACGTTGTTTATTGCGCGCCCGCCGTTCTCGCTCAGTGTTTGCAACTGGCTGGGAGGCGATCATAGAAGCAGAAACCTATCGCCACGCAAACCATCAAATACGACCTTCTCAAAGATTTGATGGAATGACTTCAGGCCAGCATGTCATATATAGGAACTCATGGCTGAAACAATCCTGATGGTTTGATATCAGTAGGAATTAGTCTAAATCAAAAAGTCAGGTTGGTTGGTGAGCCTAGTGATGAAACTTATCTAGCTTCAGTTCGGAGAGCACTTGTTGGGTTAAAGATTTTTGTTGCTAAATGGCTTTACAGCCTAAATGCTGAACTATTGACCCTACTTGTTCGGATGGGTGTTCACCCCAAAGTGTTTCCGGACCGCATGCATACATCCATAAGTAACTTAAGTGCAACATGGCAAATTTCATTGAGAGAATCAGTAAGAAAAAGAAAAACGAACATCTTACAACACAACATTAGTATTTGAGAGATTGTCACTCGGGCTGGGAGTGTCATGAGTTCGTTGAGGTGTCTGCAGAATCAAAACCTCTTATATTCTGTCAAGAGTTCGGATTGCTCCACCTAAGTGGAACGAAAAGGGAGAAATTTTAAATTCGAACTAGTTAGAAGAAGGCTCTTTGGCAAATTCTTTAGATCTGGGTAGAGTGTCGCTCAATTAAAAAGGAGTTGATGATTCGTGAGATCATGATAAAAATTACACTTTGCAGTCTTGCTGATTGATGAACCTTGGTAATAGAGTTAATAAGAGTATATAAGGTACGCTTCCTTCACAGCATACTTGGCTTCGCTGCGCTTCTTTATTAACCTCTATGGAGAGATATATAAAGATATAATGGAAAGATGAAACTCTTCAATAGGCTTCTTCACCTTGACTTATATGTATCATAGAAAGAAAAAGATACGCTACGCTTCGCTGCATAGAGTTACCCATATATTGAGGTATAGAAGAATTATGTTAGGCAGCGCTTTACGCTGCGCTCCTCTCCTTCTTTACCTATTTCTAGAATGAAAGAGAGTTAATCGAGGTGTTAGTAAGGAGTGGCTTGCTATATATCCTCTAACGGTCAGAGTTGCTTTTACCTTCTTTTATTCACCTATATATAGTGAATAAGGTAAAAGCAAGGTCTGACACTACGCTTCCTTGCTGGCCTTCGCTCCCCGTCTGACTTTCTCAACTATTAGTCAAGCGCAGGAGCGATACACAACTAGCATAGCTGCTTCCGGTCGGAAAAGGCTCTAAAGCCCCTATACCTAAGTTGGAGCAACAAGCAGGGATTGAGCGCGGTGGGTCTTCTATGAGGAGAACAAAGCATGTAGAAGTCCCTACTCGCCTTACTTGGGGCATTTTCTCTCGAGGAGTGATTGCTGAAATCATCAGAACACCAACCATGAGAAGTGAGATCCAATTGCCGATCTCTTCACAGAAAAGATTAGTAAGGCCCTCCTTTTCTTACTCACTCTACCAAACGAGGAATGATCAGAGATCCATTCTCCAGTTTGAAGGGTAACATGTAGAAGTGATTGTTTGATTCTTCCAATTTTATAAAAATAACAAGAAAGAGAATTTATCTTAAGGGTCTGAGCTTTGGCCCTTCTTTGATTATTAATAAAGTTAGGGAGCTTTTCCTCTTTTGAGGATGTATTAATAATCTTGAAATATAATATATCAAGTCAATGGAATGTTGCATTCTTTTGTATCACAACTTTAGAAGTTCTAGATTTCACGATAAAGGGACAACCACATCCAGTTCAGAAGAGAAGAGATTTTCGTGGAGGAAGTTGTTCGAAATAGAAAAGAAAGAATGAGGTCATGATCAGGAGGCCAGATGCTGGGTCCCCCACTTTTGAGATAATTGTCCTGCAGATGATCTTCCCAATCCGGAGTCGATTAGGAAAGAGTCCAGTCTGCGTCAGTTTCCATTTCCCTTCCCTTTCTCATGTGTTGGAACCAGATTAGAAAGAAGCGCCATAGAGTGGGAGAGTCAGCAAATCACAATCAACCTTGGGATCCACGAAATCTTTCCAAGACCTCTTCTCTGATTTTCGGCCTGTAAAGTAGTAGAACCCCTTTCATATTTGATTGCATAAAGGCATTCATTTGACTTTCCACTAATGCACCAAGCAAGGTAGGTTGGAAACAGTATGGATGAATCTGAGCTCATTCTATAGGTCTTGCTTGTGAGAAACTGATGCTGGAGCATAGACTTATGTAGCCATCCATTTCCAAGTTGTGGTCTAGGGTGTATTCTATAGTGATGGTCTAGGTTCCAATGTGAGTTGGGACAGCCTTTTTTTGATTGTTTCAATTAATCCAAGAGCCACCATCTCTACTTTTCGAGAGGAACATAGCAGCTGCCAGCATCTTTTTATCCATTTTTTCTTTTTACATCTCGATTACATCCTCTTTGACTTGAGTTTCCTGGAGCAAAAATCAGATGCTCTTTTTTTTCTTGGATTTCATGAAGTCCCAGACAGCCCGCTGCAAAGCTCACTTATTCAAAGCCCAAAGTTCCAAGAGGCCACTATCGTGATTGAGAATGAGCCGGGCGGGGGAGAGATGGAAGGCCTCTACTTTTGAACCTTTTCTTCCCCCTTTTGCATTTCGCCGTTAGGCTATCCCCTGCTTTGTCTTTTCCGTGATGTCAGGAGCTACACTTCTTGCGATGTTTGATCATTTCTGTTTGCATTCGTCTGGAATTTGGTTTCCAGGGCTGTTGGGAAGTTCCAATTTGAGGCAGTGTGGTGGATAATCTTCCGATATTCTAAATTAGCATGGGGTTTCATCAAAATGAACATATAAAGATGGGCTGGAAAGCAGCCTACCTGCGAAAGCCAGATAGATCTTATTTTAAGGCTCCCAATTCAAATCAGCATCCTCCATCCTCCAAATCTGGTTTAAAATTCCCACAACTCCGTATGGGCTTGAAGCTGTCACATGAGCTTCTAGAACAGTCTCTACGTGTTTCAGATACTCCTCCCAGGTCTTGCTAGAAACCCTACCAACGTTTTACTTTTTGATTCTCCAATTTTTGGCTATAGTCACATCCTCATAAATAGTTCTATGATCTCGGCAAATTTCAGTCTTGAAGTAGTGAAAGACGATTTCAGTGTTCAATCTATCCCCTTCGTTCTGGAGTTCAGGACCCAGATTTTCTATATGGTGAAACTGGCCCCTCTTTAAGCTCTCTTCTAGAGAATTGCGGTCTAGTAACAAGTCTCGATAAGCTGTCGCAATCAGGCAATTCGTTAAAAGAGATATCTGATCGATCTGTCTTTCAATACTGACTCTTTTCCTCTTTCTGTTCTTTCTAGTCTGTATTGCCTTGAAGAAGAAAAGAGATATTTGACTTCTCACCCTATTAATATAATAACTTTGTGTCCCTATCTTCCTGACTTGAAAGCTTTCGTTTCAGCGATAAGATACCCTCCTGAAAAGCCCTCAATCATCCTCAGTGGAAGAAAGCTATGATAGAAGGAAATGGAAGCTCTAAGAGAAGAACGACACTTGGGAACTGATCACGTTACCAAGAGGCAAACGGCCACAGTTGGCTGCAGGTGGGTATATACCCTGAAACACAAAGCTGATATGGCTCTATCGAGGAGCTCGTCTTGTGGCGAAAGGTTTCACTGAAGCCTGTGGCATCGATTATCTCGAGACGTTTTGCTCCGATTGGTCGATTCCTTCTACACCCGATCCTTTAGAAGATATAGCCTCTTTGAGAGGTTTTAAAGGCAGCTTTGCACCTGACTTATATATATCATCAGAAAGAAAAGATGCGCTACGCTTCGCTGCGCAGATTTACCCATATGTTGAGTATAGAAGGTATATTGGGCAGCGCTTCGCTGCACTGCTCCTCCTCCCCTTCTTTACCTGTTTCTAGAATGAAAAAGAGTTAATCAGGGGGTGTTAGTAAGGTAAGCTTGCTTCTTTCCTCTCCTAACGGTCGAGTTGCTTTGCACCTTCGGAACCTCTCCCTAACTTCAAGTAGCTTTTGCTCTCTTAACAGTCGAGTTCCTTCTACACCTTCAGAGCGGCTTCTAACCTTGACTTAACTTAGAGTTTCCTGCTCCACCTTTAGAGTCCAGTATATTCAATTCCTCTCACAGTCAGAGCGTATAAATTCCTTGCCAGAGATTCTTCGTTGCTCTCGTAAACTCATATGAAATGAAGAACCTTTGGAAGTAGAGCCTATGAAATTCCTTTCCTTTCCAGTGGAGCTACTTGACTCTGAGCCTTCGTAAACAAGGTCGATTCCTTATTCCTCTCTGATCCTTAACAGTCTCGCCGCTACCTATCCCCTGCTCTCCCTATCTTTACAGTCTCTTCCCTTCTCCTGATCCTGAGCTTATTTAGAGGAGTATAACATAATAAGATGAGGCTACGCTGCCTTCTTGACTTAGAACCTCGTAATAGAATATAAAGGAGTTAATGGAAGCTCAGCTTCGCTTATTTATTCACCGATCATAATAGAATAGAATGAGAAACAAGAGGAAAGACTTCTATCCTCTCCGATCTGAACCTTTACTGTACAGAGTTGCTTCTTGACTTCTTTATGGAATATATAAGGGGAATTAGGGTAAAAGCAGCTTCTCGCTGGAACGAGCATTAATAACCTTATTTATTCACCTTTCTAGAAACAAAAGGTAATATCATAGAGAAGATCAATGCGCTTGCTTTAACTTGCTGAGCTGCGCTTCTTTCCTTCTTTATTCATAGCATATACATGGAAGGAAACAAGAGAACTGACGCTACTACGCTTCGCTGCGCTTCTTGACTTAGAACCTCTATATAGATAGAATATATAAAAAGAGTTAATGGAAACTCGCTTGCGCTTATTTATTCACCTCGTAATAGAGTGAATAAGAGTATATAAGGTACGCTTAACTTAGCTTGCTGCTTTTCATCTTACCTAAAGTCCCGTGAAATAGTTGAACGAAGACCCGCATTATTCATTGGGTTCTGGTTTGATTCACCAAGACAAGTCAAGAAAAGTAATAAGAAAGAAAAAGCGGAATGATGACTCCAAAATGAAGGACAACGAAAAGGTACCACACATCAAGTGCAAAAAAAGATGATGATGAAAATGAGAATCCCGGAGAGTACATATATGTCATCTCCGGACCTTTCCTATTCCTATCTCTTTATTCCCTCTTTTGGACGGCCATTATCTTAGACAGTTCAGTTCCCCTAGCTAAATAGTAGTCATGTCCACAACCCCAGCAACTTTCGTTTGGCCTGCAGAGTCCTTTCTTAACTTCAATCCGCTTAGATCCCGGGCGGGCCTAAGAGAGGGCTTTCTCATTTAAGCTGCATTAGTGCTAAAAGTATAGTTGGCATTGGCATTTTCTTTCCGGAGGGAATAAGGTATTGGGACACAGAGGGAAGATAGTTTCTTCTCGTCGACTCATAGCTCCAGACTCCCTCCCCCTTAAATGGCAAACGGTAAGTGACGTGCGAGACTTGATAATATCATACGAATAGAATCGAAGGCGGAGGCTTAGCAGTTCTAACCGGGCATTGAAATAATGGGAGAAAAAGAAACGAACCTATGGAATGACTTCCATCGTCTTTCTATGTGCTGGAATGACAACTATTTTAATGGTCACACAGGATCCCCACCCTTCCATCCTTTTTAAGACGTAGTCTGATTATTGAGACTCTGGCTTGGCTCTCCCTCATTCGACCAGCCTACCTTTCTGATCCTCCAGCTGCTGGCTCGCTTTCGCAGCAGTCTAAAGCTATGCGCTCATACTTGAATCTTATCCGGTCTTCTGTTATCGATCTTCCTGGAATGGCTTTTCCTGCTTTCTCGAGTCTGGATACCCACATTCAAATTATATAGGTTTCCTTCGCCACCCCTTCCTCGCTCGAGCCTTCGACCCTCTCTTTTTCTGGATCTTGGTGGTTTCATGTTCTGGAGTTAGCGTGCTAGCCAGGTTGACCCTCTACCCGCTCAGAAGGCTAACTATCCCTTTTCTTTGTATGCTTAACTACGACCCTTTGTTTCTGCAAGTGGTAGGTACATACACACAACCCTCCGAGCTCAACAGTTGCAGAGTTCGACTCAATGAGTCTCATCTTGGACACCCAATGAAGGCTGACATTCAATTACGAAGCGGGCATATATATGAGATAAGCACACCCGGGAAGACAAGGCTGTCTCGACTCTCGTTAAGTCATAGTTGGGTAAAGCTCGGAGACATGGTATGGAGGGGATTAAGACGACTCTCTGTAAGAGACTTTATCGAGGCTTTATGCAACAACCCCTCAACTATGCCCTACCTTTCATAATACGTATGGCGTTGCATCCGTGCACTCATTCTCTTTTTAGCTTTCCTCCACCTATACTTTCCTGGTCCTGGGAGCTTGCGTTCACTACTTCAGTCTGTCTTTCCAGTATACTGGCCATCTTCTTCTTAATGGCTGCCTGCCATCTTCCTTGTCGCCGTCCTTTGGCTTGGCTTATAAACTTTCAACGCCATCCTGTCTTTCTTTCTACCTTGTTCTTTGGATGCTTTCCCGAGATCAGGGTCTTAGCTTCTCGCTTTCGAACGATCTTCCGCCGCCTTCTGAGTTCTGGCCCTTAGACTTTTCTTTCGGGCTGGAGGTTGTTGTTGCTGCCCTTGTAGAGTGATCCTTGTTGGAGAGTCATAAGCTTATCTCAATTGAAGTCCTGCGCAGCGTCTTATCTAGACCGCTGGCAGCCTTCAGCTCTCGAGCCACTGTAACATTGGGTGTAAAATGTGTCCTGCCTTGAACGAAGATGAACAGAACTCCTTGGGACGTCAAGTTCGGATCTTAGCCTTCCTATCTGCCAACAACCTCCTTGCGCGGTTGAAACCAATCGTTGTGCGGCTCTAGGCATCCTGGGCTGACAGCACTTCAGGGTAAGATCGAAATTAGCTGAAGAAGAAGCGAAATTCGGTGAGGTATATCTCGATATATCCTACTGGTAAAGCTCTATCATTGGCTTTCCACTGGTCCTTTGTTATATATGCCAACTGATGTCGCATTACCAACAACCCTTGCTTTGCCCCTTTTTCGTAAGGCTTATGACCTTTGTCACTTGAATCCGGTACATATAGTAAATGGGGCTATGCATTCTGTACGGTATTGGCGTTGTGCGACACTAGTCCTGTCGTCCGCCTAATTAGTGGGGAGACATTGATGTACGCAGTCAGCCATGAATAGGATAAGGATCACCAGAGATACCTTCAAAAGTGACCAACCAGTAAGTCGCTGCCGTTTCCAGCTTTGCGGCTAATAACAGATATGGGAATGAAAGAGAGAAGATTGCGTTCAATATTGCGTTTTGACCTGAATAGAGTCTCTAGCATATTAGCTATGTCATGAAGATACCAATCTGGACCCTTAACAATAAGTCAATCCCATGCAGGATGGTCATATATCTTATCCTTATGCACGAGATTGCTAGCAAGATCTGGCGAATGTATCAACAAGAAGGAGGTGGTAGATACCTGAGAGCGAGAACGATCGTCAATAGTAGCGTCGTTACCCAAAGCATCTCACAGCACTCAAAGCGAGTTCAAGTCAAAGGCAGCCATTCATTGTTGCCGATATAGAGACTTTACTCATAAATGAAGTCCATGTACCTTACGCTGTGGGTTTCATGGTAGTTCGACCAGGTGATGCTCTGTCAGAATATATTGAAACATATTTTTAGTGAAGATTACCCTACTATTGTATTTGAAAGCTTTGAAGAACGAAGCAATAAGATCTTGTTCGACTTTATAGAACGTATAGCTGTTGTTGTTAGAAAAGATCCATCAATCAAAATAGTTGACTTTCACAACTTCTCACGATTCGATGGAATTATATTATTGAAATATTTGGCTTCTCATGGTGAAGTACACGTTTATACCTCTTATGAGGAATAATAGGCTTTACGAGTTATCAGTCTATCATGGTAGAAGCTGCTATTCCGTCTAAGGGATTCCTTCACACTGCTGACAAGTAGTCTTGATAACTTAGCTAAAAATCTCTGTCCTCACTTAGGTAATAAAGGCTCTATCCAACATGAGAAAGTGCAAGTGTCGAATCTGATTCATAATCGTAATGAATTGTTAGATTCTATTCAACAGGATATTCGTTTGTTAGGCGGTGTGATGCAGAAAGCTCAATCAATTGATTTTGAAGAGTATAAAGTGGATATCGTGAGAAAATTGACCTTATCTTCGCTAGCTCTAACAATTTTGCGTACTAACTTTTACGATCCTAAGACTTTTCTATCCATATCCCAAATAGGAACGAAGACACTTTCATTCGTCGTGCTTACTATGGAGGCCATGCTGATACTTATATACCTAAAGGGAAGATCTAAAAGTACTACGATGTGAACTCATTGTATCCGCATATCATGAAAACATTTCCTATGCCTGGTGGGGGTAAGCCTGTCTGGCATGGTAATTTAGAAGGTCAGGATATAGACAGCTTCTATGGATTTTTGGAAGCTCATATTATCTGTCCTAAAACAATAACTCGACCTTTCTTACCGGATAATAAGAGTCAAACACTAATCTTCCCAACCGGAGAATTCGTGGGTGTGTATTTTAGCGAAGAATTGAAGTATGCGCGCGACATAGGCTACCAGGTCACTCTTCTCTCAGGCTACAGCTTTGAAAAGATGAAAAGTCCATTCGAAAGCTTTGTAAATACTATTTCTAATAACAGACAAGAGGCTAAGAGAAGAGGTAATGATGCGATGTCCTATATTTACAAGTTACTCATGAACTCACTATACGGTAGATTTGGTATAAACCTAAATGCACAATCACTGAGGTCTGCAATCTTGATCGATATAACCTATTGACAAAGAAAAGTGATTTCATCTTTGCGGACAAGCAGCGAGCGAGCTTTACTATATCGTCACTTACTGGAGCAATACCGGACAGGTCTCCGACTCTGACTGGTGTCCTCCAAGGATATCAGCTGTACAATTGGCAGCAGCTGTCACAGCATGTGCTCGGATTCATATGTATCCATACATTTCCAGACCAGACTGTTACTACACTGATACGGACTCTGTTGTTCTTGGCAATCCTCTTCCTGAAGAAGAAATCTCATCAACTGAATTAGGTAAGTTTCAGTTAGAATACAATGTAATTGAAGGTATTTTCTTAGCACCAAAGAGTTATTATATTATGTCTCAAGAAGGAAATAAGATTATTAAACACAAGGGTCTTGCAAAAGCATTGGTCAATAAAGAATGGTTTGAGTCCCAATACAAAGATATTAAAAGAACTATGCTGACCCCAGTTACATCTAACTTCAAAATAGATTGGGTCAAACTGAACATCACCAAAAAGGATACACTTGTTAATCTTGGAATCAAAATAGGTAATAAAAGGGATCCTATCTATGATGAGAATGAATATTGGGTTGACACTGTGCCATTGGTTGTTACAGACTTCGCTGGTCAAGATAATAGGATACTTTATTATCAAAATAAGCTTCTTATTGAAGCAAATACTAAAAAAGACAGAGAAATCGCTGATTTAATGTCTAAAATAACAGATAGTATTAATTAATAAGTCTTATCATGATAAATAGAAGCAGCCTCGTGCCGATCCTTTCGAGTTGCTTTCTAAAACATAGAGTACTAGGGAAAGTCGCTTTCTATCCTCTTAATGTGCTTCCCTTTTTTTCATTTCCTTCTACAACTCTCCTCTTAATGTGCTTCCCTTCTTTTTTCATTTCCTTTACGTAAAGATAGTAGAAAATGAAAGGATAGAAGCGGCGAGACAGTTAAGGTGCAAAGCAGCGAGACCGAAAGGTGCGTAAGCTACTCGACCGTAAGGTTTCAATATCAAGACCGTAAGGTTCCAAAGGTGCGGAGCTGCTCGACCAAAGGGAGAAGGAGCAAGAAAACGGATGCGCGTTGCTAACGCGCAACGGCTTTCGCGCTAGCGCGCTCGGCCGTTGCTTGTTAGGGAGAGGGAGAAAATATGGAGAGGACGGACAAAAAGCCGTATGGAAAAAGAAACTTTCAACTATTCCAACAGAAAGGGCAAGTCTCTTCTCAAAACGTTCCACCACCGGATCCCATATCGCCTTAGACCGGTATTTAGCGCCGAACAGGAGACCAGAAGATGGGAGGCTGTGCCCCACTAATACTCTCCCGGGTGGATCCTTACCTCCGCAGGATCAAACCTTTCTTTACCTAATGGAGAAGTCTTTTCCATTCTAAGACGGAAATTCCTTATTTCCGGGGTCATGGACCCTCTGTGGATACTATACAGGTCAATAACAATTTTGAGAAAGCTTGTCGCAGACTCAGAGGCTTCTACCCTCCTAAAAACCAAAGAACGGGAAAGACTCCACTCTTGGGGACCCCCCCAAAACCTTCTCTCTGGGCTTCCCGGAAAATTCCTTTCCACGCCTGTAAGCAGAATGATTTCGAAGGTAGAATAAACATAGCCCCTTATTATCCTGTCTTCTTGGATAGTAAAGGCAAATGTGGTTTGAAAGAAAATCAAAGCTTCATTCGGAAAGAAGCGGCAAGAGAAGGACCAGTCCTTCAGTCCATTAAATAAAGTGAAAAAGCCGATTAGGTTGCCACTTGAGAACTTTAACACCCTACCTTCCGCCTGCAGGGCGCTAATTGGTCCTTTCGAATACATACCGAATGCGAGATGTTCCCTCGGCCGTCGAAGTGGTGCTTGACATACGGCGCACCTGTCATTCTTAGGCCCCTCTCGTCCAATCCATCGAGGACCATTCTCCTTCGTAGACATCCGGCACGTCAAGGTGACACTCTACCGCCCCTGACAAACTTTCTATCTCTCTTGCTCGGTGTGTTCGTTACTCGTTTAGCTCGGTAAGCTCTTCAGCAAGTAAGTAATTTTCCTCTTCGTTTCGTTTCTAAGCTAGGTGACCTGAGCTTGGGGATTTTGTTTAGTTAGTAAGGGAGTAGGCAGGGAGGAGGGGCTAGGTTGGGAATAGATTGTAGTAAATTGTGGGAGTTTCTAAGAAAGCTATCTTCTCAAAGTCAAATCTTCCAAAGAATGGAGTTCAGCAAAACCCTTTCTAAGGATGAGAACGGTAGTTCGGGAGTTCGCTCGAAAGAACTGGCTTAATGATCTTGATCTCCGCCACCATTGCATCAAGTCCGAATTGCTGGAGCGCAGGAAAAGCCCAACCTTTATGTTTAATAACTTTTAATAAGCCCTTTCAATAGTTAATCCGTGCCTTCTATTTAGTTTACTGCCGAAAGACAAATAGGAGTAAATATGAGTCAAACAAAGGTGTAAATGAAAGGATCGAAAGGAAAGAAAGGACTGTGGAAAGGGAATGACATGTGAAAACTTGCTCTAAAGGAAGGCTTCCTATACCCGAGTGTCCAAAGAAGACCTGGATAATCCTGATCTTTGCTCAAATTCTCACGTCTTATTACGGTACGTATATAAGCCGGGGGAAAAACCAAGTATTTCTCGTTTGCTGGGTCTATTCCCTTAGATTTAGGGTTTAGGTGGATTCCAACCTGGAAAGCAATTCCCAATGATGATCGACAATTCGGTCATGCAGATGCAATACCGTCTATATTGACTTCTTTAACTTATGAGATGGCATCATTTGCGCGAGATGTACGTTTTGTGCACTCTCGTCAAGATGGGTTCTTTTCTCCCGGTATTCTATTTAGGAAAGTGGTATTATGGCCATTTCACTATGCAGAATGCACGCGGATTGCGAATGATAACCTTTCTATTTATGAGAAAGGGCCTTATGGGCTTGGTCATGTTTTTGATAACATGGCCCAAGCATGAAGTACATATCTTCGTCAGGAAAGCTTTCACAGGTGATTGAAGGAGGTGGTAAAAGGCGTTTGTTTGCTATAGGTAACTATATTAAACAGCGTTTATTACATCCTATACATACATGGGCGATGAAGATTTTCTCTTCTATCCCCATGGATGGCACTTATAATCAAGATCGACCTATCAATTGTTAGCTAAGAAAGTGAAGAGGAAGAATAATTATTTCACTTTGAATATATTCTCCTATGATCTTAAATCAGCAACAGATAGGTTTCCTTTGTCGTTCATTTATGAAAGATTTCAATCTTTCTTTGGACCGACAATGGCCTCAGTGTGGTTTCCTCAACTTTAGGGTTGAATTCATTTGATATTAGTTCTCTCCTTAATAGAATACCTGGTAAGAAGAGAGGACCTGTATTGAGTGAGTTTTACCGAGGACAACCTTTAGGTTATTACTCCTCCTGGGCTCTTTTCTCCCTATCACACCATTTTTTTGGTGTGGTTGGCAACAGAGGTTGCTCTTCAATCAGATTCAAGGTTTGAATGGTATGCTCTTTTAGGTGATGACATAGTCATTGCTAATAAAAAGTAGCAGAAAGAGTATTGCAGAATGTTAGATATTATGGGTGTAGCCATTTCCAAAGAGAAATCTTTTCTTTCTAATAATGGTTCCCTTGAATTTGCTAAACGGTTCTTTACAAAGGTCTTTCTAAAGACTTAAGTCCCGTTTCAGCCAAAGCTGTCTTAACTATTCGTACTACTCTTGGTTTATGCCAGCTAGCTGAAATACAAGATTTTTAAAAAATCTGTAATTTTCGATTAGCTGGGGCAGGCTTTCGAGTTCGTGCCCGTCTACAGTCTGTACATCTTTTATCAAAACGATGGAAAGGTTGCATGCTGTGGCGTCTAAACCGCCATTTGCTAGTAAATTACCATTAGCATGGTGGTTGTTGGTGGCGAACCTCTTAACCCTTATGCTAAAGGAATTCTAATTGAAAGCATTCGGAAGGCATTGAAACCGAAAGATTTGGTTTTACCCCCTTCTGAACTTACCTTTGAAGGTCAGCGTGATAACTTTGAATATACTTTATATCGTGGTTGGATAGAATCATGGTTAAAGTGGTTACATTGGTATTGCACTCTTCCTTTAGGATATGATCCCCAAATTGAAGAGTTATTTGAAGCTCCGATGGCTGAAACATCCTGGCATCGCCGTACATTTAATGAAGATTACTATAAGTATGGCTTGCTATGGAAATGTTTTGACATTCTTAGAGATTTGAATTACTCTTTGTTTACATGTCCTCCTTGTTTGGATGGTAATGTGAATCAACCTAATGGTTGGATTTCGGGGGGAAGAAAAGGATCGGCTTTTATTGTATCTCCTATCACCAAATAGGATGAATTGGACAATCAAAATGTATATAAGCCGGGGAATAATTTCATACTGCTTTTTATTGATAGAACGTAAGACGACGAGCTTCTTGACTTGAAATACTACTTCCTTTGCCCTCTGAGCTCTCTCCTTCCTTTCCGGAGTGAGGCAATGAAGATTGTATGCCTTCCTTACTCTAACAACAAGTAAACTACCTTGGATTGGGACGCATACATCGAGAATCCAGTGTGCAATTCATTTATCTAAGATAGATAGATTGTCCCCTATTAGTCATATAGGTTCAAAAAATCGGAGCGGGTAGGTTGAATCTGAAAAGTACTCTGTCGGGGTAACTATGTTAAGTTAATTGCGTATCGTAAAAAAAAAAATTGTTGTGCTCCCGGGAAAGAAATTCGACTCTATTCGATGGACCAGGAACAATCGAAAAAAGCCAGACCAGTACGATATCTCTTTGAATCCTGAATATGGTGATCCCCCCGATTGTACCAACCTACCTATGTCTCTCCCCCGGTACTAGTTATTGTCATTTGGATTCCTTGACTGTCCGATGAGAAACGAAAGAAGGATCCTCCTGCTGGGAATTAGATCCTACTCTTTGTCCCCCCTCTTCACAGAAAATGGAGAAATGCATTTTTCGATTCTTTTTATCCGTCGGGACTGACGGGGCTCGAACCCGCAGCTTCCGCCTTGACAGGGCAGTGCTCTGACCGATTGAACTACAATCCCAGGAAAATTAGGTGTACAGCCTAAACTTATTATTTTTCTCATTGGATTTCATTCGAACCATTTTGTTTCGCCGTGTTGTAACAGAGACACGAATGCTGATGAGAAAAATCATTTGAATAAGAAAGAGATATATAAATCAATATATCTCTTATTATGGATGCAATAAACTCATAGTGGGCTAATTCATGAATTGAATCAAATGGGCCCTTTTTTGAACTAAGCGGTAGAGTCACGCTCTTTAAACGCCCTAAGAAATAGGCGTAAGTAATCAGTTCTAATCCGATAAAGGTGCTCTATTTTCCACGAAACTCCTGTCTTAGTCTTGATTTTTCAGCAGAGGATATAGATATGAAAAAGGTAACCGCCTGGCGAGTCGTTTTTATTAGTTTTGAAGCATCATGTGAATTATGATGAGTTGTAGTCGATTAGGAGAACAGCTATCTCACTACAGGGTTTACTCTTCCTCATCTTTCATTATTCATATTTTATGTCCTGGGACATAGATATTCGAGATATTCATTATGAATGGCCAAAGTATTCCTACTTCTCCATTGTTCCAATCAGATCCGCAAAATGAGAAAGAAATCAGGACCAGAATTGAATCATGACTATATAAGCTATTCTGATATTAAGATTCGATATAGATGAGGAAGCGGACCTTTGATTTCCTTGGACCACGTAAGAATTCGTCGTCCGATTTCATCTTCTTGTTCGCTCCATAGGAATCCATCGCTATTCCTTTTCTTCCACCGAGAAAGGTTCATTCCGAATCACAAGAGTTCTCTTTTTTCATTCATTTTGATTTTCGTTATGGTAATGCAATGCACGAGGTCTCGAAAATCAATCAGGTTGTTTCTGATGATAAAAAGAGCTTTTAAGCATATGAACAGCATTGATTCAAACCCGATATTGAAAGGTCGGTAATGTTAGAAGACGACTGTCGGTATCTGATGGTAAGATACCTACGGTCGTTATATCTTTGAAAGCGAAGACGGAGAGAATAAACGGACTCTTCGAGGGCTACTTAAGGCACTTTAGTGGAAACCTGTAGGACTGGAGCTGTTGGATGTTGCTCAGTGCTGCTATAACTTAACAACCAAAAAGCTCTGCGTCGAACTTCAGCCCCTTCGAGTTGGCCACGAGGCAGCAGCCTCTGACGCCCCACACCATTGCGGCTGGAGGTCTTGCCCATCAGCCTACTTTGCCAGAGGTGGGGCAGGAGCGCAACGACCTAGCCCAAACCCACTTAGATGAAGCTGCAAGGCGTATGAAGGGAGCGACGACCCTTCTAGAAGATCACTCCAAAGATCAACCTAACCTAGCCCAACCTACTTAAACAACCTAAAGGCTTGGCGGTCTGAAGGAAGAAGAAAGTCGACCTTGTAGAGAAGCGGATAGGAGAGGTAGCCTATAGACTCAAGCGATCAGCTCGGTGAAAACTCACCCCGTATTCTATGTGAGTCAGTTGACTTCGATTAGACCAGACCGACCCTGAGAGGAACGTGCCCACGAGGGCACCGCCAGATGTTGTAGATGAACTTCCCCAAGAAGAAGTTGAGTATATCATAGCTGACCGCACCATGGGCGGGACGGGACCATACACCCACTACACGAGTAGAATACTACTTAGTCAAGTAGAAGGGCCAACCTGAGAGCGAGGCAAGCTGGGAACGGGCTGAAACTTACGATTCGAAGACTCAGATTTAGATAAAAAAAAAAACCGAGGAAAATTCAAGTAGAAACGAACAAGGTCTTACGGCACGATCACTATATCTCTTTTCTTTTTCTTTATCTCTCCTCTATAGAAAGAGGGGAGCGTGGTATACCTGATCGTTTGGTCAACGAGACGTACGTAAGCCGACCATGTATATGTTCTTTGGAGCTCGAACCCATAAATAGAATGAAATGAAATAATGGTGAGCCTAGGGCGACGAACATGGTTCAAGGGTGTCTATACAAAGCCCTTCTCTTCTTCACTCTTTGAGGCAATGCACTCTTTGATTTGAATGGTACTTTCTTGATAAAGAATGCATTTTTTGGTTAGAAGTTAGACGGACTAACTAAAAGGAAATGCCACGCTCCGCGTGTCACGAGATATGGGGCGTTCTAATCGAAGGGTCATACTTCTCGGCCCTATTACGGTAAGGCCAATGCACCAGCCAGCCGGTGTGGTGGCGAACACGCTGTGCTGTAAGCTAAGCTGTTCACCTTGTAGACGGAGGAGGAAAGTGTGCCGTGCTTGATTCATAAGATTCTATAGTAGCACTAGTATATTATTTGATTTCACTTAGCCTGCCTCTCCCATGACTTTCCGGACCAACCAACCCGGATCTGCCCTCGAAAGTCTCTCTGCATTTTGGGAGCTGAGCATGCAAAATAGAGCAATGGATCTTCGGCCGAATTCCATTTTGAATGGCACGACTCTTTCGATTTTTGTGCTGGCATTTGAGTTGTCTCTCCTCCTCTTTCAATCGACACACTCGACACAGATAGGCTCCGGTGGCCCCGGCTTCTGCCTCTATCAGGCGGCGGCTGCCCCACCTCCACAGCCACAGCATGGAGGAGCAGCTCCTTAATCCGCACTACAACCAATCCACATTTTATCCAGATCGATATATGATGCTAAACCGAAACCGAGCTCGAGACTTCGTACCTCATTTCCGATAATATATAAATATAAGAGAAATACGCTTCCTTCTACAACTCTTTCATATGTAATTTATTCACACAGTCTCGCATATTTCACCTTATTTATTCTTAACCTCTACAACTCTTTCACTCGGTCTCGCAACAAGCAACGGCCGAGCGCGCTAACGCGAAAGCCGTTGCGCGTTAACTAACGCGCATCCGTTTTCTTGCTCTTTATTCTTTCTGTTTTTCTTTTTGAATGATTGAGACGAGACAGGACTCATTACTTCCCACTGGGCGAGAGGTGCACCTACCCACTCATCAATCACGGTGTTCAGCTGACTTGCACTGATAGACCCTATTGTATTGGAATTAGGCGCCCATCTGTTTACTGTTGTCAACTAATCTCTTCAATGTTCAATTCGACTCAATGTTAGAACATTTCTGTGAATGCTATTCTGATTTAAGTGGTCCTATTCTGTGTCCCGTGCTGGAAGCATTACTCCTCTTTTCATTCCAAATGAAAGAATACGACCGATACGATTGATTGGTCTATGTGCCTCTCTTATTACTTTTTTGTATCCCCCTGTTCCTCGGATACAATTCGATCCTTCTACGGCCAAATCTCAATTTGTGGAAAGCCTTCGATGGCTTCCTTATGAAAACATCAATTTTGATTTGGGTATAGACGGTATCTCTTTATTCTTCGTGATATTGACCACATTTCTGATCCCTATTTGCATTTTAGTGGGTTGGTCTGGTATGAGAAGTTATGGGAAAGAGTATATTACAGCATCTCTAATTCGTGAATTTCTAATGATCGCCGTGTTCCGCATGCTGGATCCTCTACTATTCTATGTTCTTCCCGAAAGCGTGCCAATCCTATGTTGTGTGCGGAGCTGAGCATCTTCTATTCGCTGGGATCAAGCTTTTCCTCTGCAGGGGCCTTGTGCAGTAAACCCCCTACGGGCGGTCGTCCGTCGTCGTAAAGTAGTCCCCGCGAAGCTTTCAGGAAGAGGGTAGTCTTGTGTGTAAGCATAGCATTTCTGGTCGAACCCGCCCAACCCAACTAAGAAGAACCGAACCTGACAGACACATCTTTTTCCTTTTGGGAGGTACTCCGAGTAGTGGGTACCTCGTAAGACCTCGACCCGCCTACTCGGGTCTTGTATGAATATGCAGGAAGGGGTGCTCCTAGGTGTGTGTAGGGGTTGTGTTTGTTCGCGAGAATGGATTCCTCGTCAAGTCAGTTTGGGGGTGTGGACACACTTGCGCGAATTCGGGTAACGGCTACAAGGGAGAAGAGAAAGGAAACTGTACCCGACCAGGGATGGACGTAAACTCGTAAGCTACGGAGGTAGGGATAATCGTCCAGGTCTCTTATTGTGAAACAAAAAAGCCGCCCCGCCACAGCAGGCGGGTTGGTTCCTCTGTCGTCGCCGGGGAGCTCTTGGTGAGAGACCTTAGGATAAGTTGCTAAAACAAAGAAAGGGAGGATCGACCCGTTCAGTAAATTCGAAGAAAGACTGTTGGCAGCTGGTGGAGACATTTCTTTGGCCCCCTTCAAAAGGAAATGCGGGCTGGGTGAAGCTCGGCAGAGAGTTCGAGAATAGGGTAGGGTCCTGCCCTTAAGATGAAGATAAGATTCGAGTTCCAAACCTTTATGCTATGCATGCACCCCGTACAAGTGCTGCGTACAAGTTCCGGCCAGGATAATTGGGAAAGATCAAACCAATTTGAACCGCTCACATCACAGTAGTAGTAGCGTAAAGGCCGTAAGTCGGGGGCAGCCATAACATCAGGCTATTACTTTCACATCTCTATCTTTAGATATCTAGAGAGAGAGATCCGCTGCGTGAGCAACCGACTGTGCCTTACATGTGCTCTACAGGCCGCACTCCATCTTTCTTCCCAACGAGCCCATTTTCTTTTGATTTGGAAGACGGGCGTTGCGTTCGAAAGGCATGGTTCTCAGTATGTCTCCAGATAGGGCCCCCACTAGTCCGGCTAGCTAGTGAGCGGTTCTTTCGGGCGAGAAGCGGGCATCTCCCGCAACGCAAGCTGCATTGTTCGCCACTATCCGAGAAGCAAAAGATTCGAGTCAGGCTGAAAATACATGCATAGATAGTGGTCTAATGACAAGGGCCGACGACGGAAGCTCGGGACGGAGCCGTATGATGCGGAAGTCTCACGTACGGTTCCCTGAGAAGGGAGTGGCTACCTACTGGAGCTTCGACCAACTACCATCAGTCAATTCCGCTTTGGGGCCACCCCTTACTCTACCATTATTATAGGGGGTATGGGGTTCGAGACAAAAAGAAAGATCAAGGCAGCATATCAGTTTTCCTTTATACTTTACTGGGATCCGTTTTTATGCTATTAGCTATTCTGTTGATTCTTCTCCAAACAGGAACCACCGATTTACAAATATCATTAACCACAGAATTTAGTGAGCGGCGCCAAATCTTTCTATGGATTGCTTCTTTCGCCTCTTTCGCCGTCAAAGTGCCTATGGTACCAGTTCATATTTGGTTACCCGAAGCTCATGTAGAGGCACCTACGGCAGGATCCGTCATCTTGGCAGGAATTCTTTTAAAATTGGGAACCCACGGGTTTTTAAGATTTTCAATACCCATGTTTCCCGAAGCGACACTTTGTGCCACTCCTTTCATTTATACTCTAAGCGCGATTGCTATAATATATACTTCCTTGACCACTTCAAGACAGATCGATCTTAAGAAGATCATTGCTTACTCCTCAGTAGCCCATATGAATCTGGTGACTATTGGTATGTTTAGTCGGGCGGCGGCCGTTAGGTCACCTATTTTGAGTTATGGACACACAAGGCCAAAACATGTGTGCCGGGCGTGCGACCCATCAACCTACTAGCAATGGGGGAGAAAACATAGCATGTCGCAACAAAAGCTTGATTCGAGGCGTCAGCAAAACACTGCCGTCTGTTCCAAAAACAAAAGCCCCTTAGCGCCCCGGGACGGGAGTGGGGGACGGCCCTACGCGCAGGCAACAGCAGCACCAGCTCTACGAAGTCAGAATCGAATCTTTCTGTTGGCTTTCCCAATTCATTCGTGAATCAGAATGAAAGGGCTAGAAGCTCTAGCTTCTAGCTACTTCGCCTGCTTATTATTATGGCGGAAATGAACGTGCTATTTTCAAATCGATTGATAGATAGCCTGATCTGTTCTGATAGATCGAAAGAGTCGAAATGTCTCGAGAGGATCCATCAATAATAAGGAGAAATCTCCTATTTCTATCTATTCTTGATCCATCAGAAAGAAATCGATATGTATCTGATGGAGTCTACATCGTACGTAGAGCGCCCAAGCGCTTTTTAGGCCTGCTCCGTTCTCTTATCCATCGGTCCAATGCACTGGGCTCATCTCGTGGAGGGAAAAGCAAAAATGGAGTTGTAGTCTTGTTGTTCGCCGCCTCGACGCATTCCCTTCTCTCCCCGGCATCGTCCCACACAGAAAGAAAGAGCGCAGAGCCCCGGCCCGACCTGTGGGTCCGCTAACGTAAAGCGAGGAGTTGAGCCTGAACTGGCGAACCGAAGTCACTTTCGGAACCATACTTCCTACAGCTAACACGTGTCCAGCGGGAACGCGCAGCGCAACCGAAGGTGAGCTGCTATACCGAATCCCCCGCTGGCCATCGGGGACCGAGTGGTAAGGCCATGATCCGCAGGGGAACGGATCACTCATTCTTCCATTGGGGACAGGTGCACGAACGACAACTCCAAACGTCACACATCCGTCGCCTACCTACCGTTTAGGTGGCACCAGCGAGATCCAGCTAAGGTAAGGAACTTCGTGTCGCGGCTGCTCCACTCCGCCGCGGTCTCATGAACTGAACTTCGTTGCCTTCCTGCGCGCGAAGCGGAAATTGGCGCTGTGCTCTGGGTCAGTTTCGGGGCGGGAGCGAAGAGAGACCAGAAGAATGATTCATTTGGATCGACGAGCTTTTTCAGCCCCAAAACTCAGAATCAATGGAATGAATGTATCTAAGGCTATCCATTCAAAGATCTATTCTATCTGTATAGATAGGGGATCTCTCTATACATATAAAATCGTTTTATGGCATGATATGATCGCCTAGCCGTAGCCGCATATCAGCTGCGCTCAATATGCGGGATTTCTGTTGGATCTGATCTTTCGGGAAGCTTTTGGACCTAGCGAAAAGGACTTTCAGCCTTTGCGCAAGCAAGCAAAGTCGAAGCTTTGCCAGAAGCAAGACGAGGAAGCGGAGCTGTCGTATAAACGGTAGCTTCCCCCGACCTACTTTGATTCAAAAGAAAGGCGAAGGGTTTTTTGGCAACAAGCAAACGACTTTCTATCATAGTTGCAAGGGTTCCAAACCTTAACTACAACATGTTGTACCAAAGGCTTCTTTCGGTTGGTTGAATGTTGAATAAGGGGGCCGTTCAATCTAAGACAGCGCTGTCTTAAACGGCAATAAGATAAGTCGACGTTCAATCTCTAAGGCGGGTTTCCGCTGAGAACGGAATAGTGTTCGTGTCCAAAGGTGAATAAAGCCCTAGCTTCTAGAGTTCGCTGCTTTTCCCAGGCCGGAGAAGGGCTTATACTGATCGCCTTTGTTTGATATGTTCATTCAGTACCAATACAAACTACAACTACACTAAAGTGGAAGGGCTACTATAGAAGCTAGAAGTAGCCTCTCATAAAAATAAGTAGTCGGCCTAATCAAAGCGTCACGACAACAAAAAATTACCCTGATGAATCGAATGGAATCTTAATTCAATAGGGGCCGCCTACCAATCAAAGAGGCTGGAAGACTTTCCACTTCATTGAAAAAGGAAATAGGGAAAGCAAGGTCTGACGCTACGCTTCGCTTGCTTCCTTTCATTCGCTTCGCGGGAGCCGCACAGCACATAGCTGGAAGTCAGAGGGCCCATACTACCTGCCTAACCCCTCGCTCCGAGGACCGTAGATCGGAAAGCGCCTTCTAAACCACCCCATTCATCCAAAGAGAAGGGGCCTATGTATTTGCATGACCCCTGCGGATTTGACTCTATCTACACTCGGAGCCAATCCCCTATCGGTCCTGCCACCACGCCGCAGAACGGGAGCTCGTGTGGAACCTTTTCTTTCTGGCGTAACAGCGGTGAAAGGTAACAAAATCTTACGGCCTAAATTCCTATTTGTCAGCCGTGGGGAACTACTGCTCGGTCGGGAAGAGGGGAAAGGCTTGGGCCTACCTATCCCGATAGGACCTCATAAAGGTAGTTTACTTGCTTACTTGTAAGGGTAAGGAACGGGAGCAGTTGAGAGGTTCCATATTGCCGAGCCGAAGGGCAGCACTTCTGTACGTGATCGTAGTATGTCACGTCGTCTCGTCCCCGCAGCATTTCAGAGTATCTATGCACTATTTCCGGTTCACTGATAAGGAAGATAGAGTTGGGGTGGGGGTGACGGATGTGATACGTCAAGTATGACCCGGAGAGATACATGCTAACTATGGGTAGAAAGCAGGAACCATTATGTAAAGAATTTCGGGGTTACAGATCTCTTATACTACCATCGATCGACAGAGCGGAACAACCAGAAAAAGAAGTGAAGTTAGAAAGCCGTATGATAGGTGGTAACTATCTTGTACGGTTCGGGGGTAATCGGCGTACTCGTATCAGTGGGGAATCTTTGGCTCTATCAGACATACAGGGGTGGAGGTAGCATTCTACCGATGTTAAGTCATGGACTGGTTCCTTCAGCCCTTTTTCTATGTGTTGGTGTTCTATATGACCGACATCAGACTCGACTTGTTAGATATTACGGAGGTTCAGTGAGCACCATGCCGAATCTCTCTACCATTTCCTTCTCTTTCACTTTGGCCAATATGAGTTTACCTGGTACTAGCAGCTTTATCGAAATTTCCCATCTCAGTAGGAGCTTTCCAAAGAAATAGCTTAGTAGCCACATTAGCCGCGCTTGGGATGATTTTAGGCGCGGCGTATTCCCTTGGCTATATAATCGTGTGGTTTCTGGAAATTTCAAACCCGATTTCCTCCATAAATTCTCCGATCAAATGGCAGAGAAGTTTCCATATTTATACCTTTTCTTGTTGGAGGGCGACCGCCCGTTGAACTACCAAAGAAAAAGGGGTAAACCAATGTGATCATGACATTGTAGGTGCTTGCGATGGGACGGATGCGACTTCCCTCAGTTGGTTTGGGTGGCATAGCCCGTTGCAGAAGTCCCCCCTTTTTTTATCCATTTCTTTAGTCTTTAGGGAGCCAAAGCTTGACTTTACTAATCAAAAAAGGCAGGCGGTTTTCTCTTCTTTCTCTTATTTATATATTACTTTAAAGAAAGGACGGGGGGCAACCATGCATGGTACTTCTCGACCCTGTCTCCGAGGGACAGTTGAACGAGCGACTCATGAATGCTGCCGGGTTGGACGAGCCAATAACTCGAACGCCTTCGGTCTGTTTTTTGAGCAAGAATCACAGCGTTACCTTACCTTCACCATGATACGGACTCCAAGTTCTTATGGCAGAGCACGAGGAGATTTCTCATTGATGATGGGAATGGAAACCAGAAGCACGACCGGGGTCCAAGATAATCAAACCATCAATAACAGTAAGGTAAGCATGAGACTTTTTGGTAGTACCGGTGAACCAGATGGCCGCGGCGATGTAATCTGGGACGGAGGACTCGTAGTATCTCTGACGATCTGGCAAAAGCGAAAGACCTCCTAACGTAATTCGAATGGGGGCGGACATTCCCAAACTCTTTAAAGCATATTCTACCCTAGATATCTTACGGTCTCGCTGGAGCTGCCATAGCTTATGGCTAGAGCCATGGGGGGCCCCAGCAGAGAGAACAGTAAGGATAACGAGCGCGGAGCCCGCCAAGCGGGCGGCAGGAGCTGCGGGCAAGTGCTTGGTAGGCCAACAGCCCAGTGAACCGGGCGGGGCACTCGACGAAAGGGGGGCACACTGAGCAAGTACGATAAATTGGCCCCGCGGAGCTTTATTAAAAGCAAGGACCACTACGGGAGGTCAAACCAAGGACCTATGCAAGTCGGGGCTCGTCCCCGGTCAATATTGGATCAAACAATAGGGGGCCGTAGCACTGACCTCTTTTTTTATTGATTCAATACAATTAGGGGTCATTTTGCCGAGTTCCCTACCGAGACAAGAGAAAGTCTCAACGGATCCTCCGCGCGCTGGGCATACCTCTTCTGTGCGTCTTTCTCGTGGCGGGAACAGAACAACAGGGAAAGACCCGGCCGACCCGCCCCTGACTATTAAAAGCTCGAGGGCGAGCTTCAAATACAACTCATTCACTATTACGTCTAGAAAGAAGAGCTTCAAAGTAATAGAATAGAGAAAGATAGGCTTTGCTCCGGAGATATCATCTTCTCTCCTCTCGATCTTATTCGTAGTTAGGAAGGGGGAAGGAGTCTAAATCAATGGACATTAATGAACCATCATTGATGGACGTTGCACATGACACACGATCAATTCGACTCAAGGTCCGGCGCTAATAGAAGTAGCGGACTCTCCTAGTAGCGAAGGAAAAGGGCAGGGCTTTTTTCGTCGTAATAGTGGGCGGGTCTCATGAGATCTATGCCGGCCGTCGGAATCAAATGAAGGTCGCAGCAGAGCTGCGGGGCATAGCGGCGCCCTCGCCTGGCGCCATTCCCGGACCTTTTATTTATCTATCCTATCATCTCATGCATTGGGTCATCCCAGACTCTTCTTTGTTTGAGCTGCTCCCACGCACGCAGACCGGAAGATCTCTGTTGTCCTGGACTGGACAAGTACGTAGAGATCTTCGTGGGACCGGGGAGGGAGTCTCAATCGATCTTTTCTAGGATTCCTTATCACGCCACGCACGGAGATCTTTCCATTGTCAGAGGGCTCCCCCCTTGAACAGACTCTTAAAGGTTAGGTTACTACCTGCCTGCCTCTACGGAAGAGGTTGACTTTGTACCGCCCGGAGGTCATATAGATCGGAACCCGGGCGATAAGAACGAAAGGGTTGGTGTGGCCACTGCTACACCTACTGGCGCTTCAAAGGCTTAGATTCTACGCTGCTGAAAGCCTTTTTTTAGGTCGGGGGTGTAAGCCCGAAAGCCTTTGGTACTTCGGTAGGGCGAGCTGTCTGAAAAGAGAGTTTTTCTCTTTCACTCGGTAAAGTTCCTTCTACACCTTCCCCTATTTCTGCATTTCATTCTCTATTCGGCCCGCCTCAAACAAAATGAGAAAAAAGGAGAGGCCTATTGATTCGAAGTCACTACGAAAGGGTCGGTCAATAGCATAGCTCTTTCTTTCCCGGGTCTCCTTTCGAAGGAGAAAGGCCTTCGCATTCCTAATCCGGTGGGGGGCCGGACGGCTTTGTTTGCCCCAGCTTGGCGAATCGCATCCCCGCGCAACGACATTGTTTGTGCGCCCCTTACCGTTCTCGCTCAGTGTTTGCAACGGCTGGGGAGGCAGTCGTAGAAGCGAAGCCTATCGCCACGCCGACCATCAAATACGACCTTCTCAAAGATTTGATGGAATGGCCCCAAGAGCGCTTATGTCATATGGGAACTCATGGCTGGAAACAATCCTGATGGTTTTGATATCCGGTAGGAATAATCTAAATCAAAGTCCAGGTTGGTTGGTGAGCCTAGTGATAGGAAACTATCTAGCTTGGTTCGGAGAGCACTTGTTGGGTTAAAGATTTTTTTGTTGCTAAATGTTACGGCCTAAATGCTGAACTATTGACCCTACTTGTTCGGATGGGTGTTCACCCCAAAGTGTTCCCGGACCGCATGCATACATCCGTAAGTAACTTAGTGCAACATGGCAAATTTCATTGAGAGGAATCAGTAAAGAAAAGAAAAACGAACATCTTACAACACAACATTAGTATTTGAGAGATTGTCCTCGGGCTAAGGAGTGTCCACATGAGTTCGTTGAGGTGTCTACACAGGAATCAAAACCTCTTGTATATTCTGTCGAGAGTTCGGATTGCTCCACCTAAGTGGAACGAAAAGGAGAAATTTTAAATTCAAACTAGTTAGAAGAAGGCTCTTTGGCAAATTCTTTAGATCTGGGTAGAGTCTCGCTCAGTAAAGAGAGTTGATGATTCGTAAGATCATGATAAAGTCCCCACTTTACAGTCTTGCTGATTGATGAACCTTGGTAATAGAGTTAATAAGAGTATATAAGGTACGCTTCGCTTCGCTTGCTTGGCTTCGCTGCGCTTCTTTATTAACCTCTATATAGAATATATAAAGATATAATGGAAAGATGAAACTCTTCGGCCGGCTTCTTCACCTTGACTTATATATATCATAGAAAAGAAAAAGATACGCTACGCTTCGCTGCGCAGATTTACCCATATATTGAGTATAGAAGAGTATATTGGGCAGCGCTTCGCTGCGCTCCTCTCCCTTCTTTACCTATTTCTAGAATAGAGAAAGAGTTAATCGGGGGTGTTAGTAAGGTAGCTTGCTTCTTTCCTCTCCCTAACGGTCGAGTTGCTTTGCACCTTCTTTATTCACCTATATATATAGTGAATAAGGTAAAGCAAGGTCTGACGCTACGCTTCGCTTGCTTTGCTTCGCTCCCCGTCGACTTTCTCAACTATTAGTCAAGCGCGGGAGCGGTACAACTAGCATAGCTGCTTCGGTCGGAAAAAGGCTCTAAAGCCCCTACTCCTAAGTTGGAGCAACAAGCAAGGGATTGAGCGCAGTAGGTCTTCTATGAGAGAACAAAGCATGTAGAAGTCGCCTTACTTAGGGCATTTTCTCGGGGAGTGATTGCCGAAATCATCAGAACACCAACCATGAGAAGTGAAGATCAATTGCCGATCTCTTCACGAAAGGATTGGTAAAGGCCCTCCTTTTTCTTCTCACTCGCAAACAGGGAATGATCGAGATCCATTCTCCAGTTTGAAGGGTAACATGTAGAAGTGATTGTTTGATTCTTCCAATTTTATAAAAAATAACAAGAGAAAGAGAATTTATCTTAAGGGTCTGACTTTAGCCCTTCTTTGATTATTAAGGTTAGGGAGCTTTTCCTCTTTTGAGGATGTATTAATAATCTTGAAATATATTATATCAAGTCAATAGAATGTTGCATTCTTTTGCTTCACAACTTTGAGTTCTAGATTTCGATAGGGACAACCACATCAGTTCGAAAGAGAAGGGTACCGTGGAGGGAAGTTGTTCGAAATAGAAAAGAAGAATGAGGTCATGATCGGAAGCGAATGTGGTCCCCACTTTTTGAATAGTGTCCTGCAGATGGTCTTCCCAATCCGAGTCGATTAGGAAAAGATCCAGTCTGCATCGGATTTCCATTTCCTTCCCTTTCCTCATGTTAGACCAAGTGAAAGAAGCGCCATAGAGTGGGAGGTCAACCAAATCACAATCAGCAACAGGATCACGCGAAATCTTCAAGACCTCTTCTCTGATTTTCGGCCTGTAAAGTAAGAACCCCTTTCATATTTGATTGCATAAGGCATTCATTTGACTTTCCACTAATGCACCAAGCAAGGTAGGTTGGAAACGGTATGGATGAATCTGAGCTCATTCTATAGGTCTTGCTTGTGAGAAACTGATGCTGGAGCATAGACTTATGTAGCCATCCATTCCAAGTTGTGGTCTAGGGAGTGTATTCTATAGTGATGGTCTAGGTTCCAATGTGAGTTGGGACAGCCTTTTTTTTGATTTGTTTCAATTAATCCAAGAGCCACCATCTCTACTTTTCGAAGGAACATAGCAGCTGCCAGCATCTTTTTATCCATTTTCCTTTTTTACATCTCGATTACGTCCTCTTTGACTTGAGTTTCCTGGAGCAAAATCAGATATACTTTTTCTTGGATTTCATGAAGTCCGAGACAGCCCTTTGCGAAGCTCGCCCATTCAAAGCCCAAAAGTTCCAAGAGGCCACTATCGTGATTGAGAATGAGCCGGGCGAGGGGGAGAGATGGAAGGCCTCTACTTTTGAACCTTTTCTTCCCCCTTTTGCATTTCGCCGTTGAAGCTATCCCCTGCTTTGTCTTTTCCGTGATGTCAGGAGCTACACTTCTTGCGATGTTTGATCATTTTCTGTTTGCATTCGTCTGGAATTTGGTTTCCAGGGCTGTTGAGAGTTCCAATTTGAGCATTATTGGTGGATAATCTTCCGATATTCTAAATTAGCATGAGTTTCATCAAAATGAACATATAAAGATGGGCTGGAAAGCAGCCTACCTGCGAAAGCCGAATAGATCTTATTTTAAGGCTCCCCATTCAAATCAGCATCCTCCATCCTCCAAATCTGGTTGAAATTCCACAACTCCGTATGGGCTTGAAGCTGTCACGCAGAGCTTCTAGAACAGTCTCTACGTGTTTCAGATACTCCTCCCAGGTCTTGCTAGAAACCCTACCAACGTTTGCTTTTTTGATTCTCCAATTTTTGACTATAGTCACATCCTCATAAATAGTTCTATGATCTCGGCAAATTTCAGTCTTGAAGTAGTGAAAGACGATTTCAGTATTCAATCTATCCCCTTCGTTCTGGAGTTCAGGACTGATTTTCTATGGTGAAACTTCAGCCCTCTTTAAGCTCTCTTCTAGGGAATTTTTGCTTGGTCTAGTAACAAGTCTCGATAAGCTGTCGCAATCAGGCAATTCGTTAAAAGAGATATCTGATCGATCTGTCTTTCAATACTGACTCTTTTCCTCTTTCTGTTCTTTCTGATCTGTATTGCCTTGAAGAAAGAAAAGAGATATTTGACTTCTCACCCTATTAATATAATAACTTTGTGTCCTATCTTCCTGACTTGAAAGCTTTCGTTTCAGCGATAAGATACCCTCCTGAAAGAAGCCCTCAATCATCCTCAGTGGAAGAAAGCTATGATAGAAGAAATGGAGGCTCTAAAGAAGAACGACACTTGGGAACTGATCACGTTACCAAGAGGCAAACGTACGGTTGGCTGCAGGTGGGTATATACCCTGAAACACAAAGCTGATGGCTCTATCGAGAGGGCTCGTCTTGTGGCGAAAGGTTTCACACAAACCTATGGCATCGATTATCTCGAGACGTTTGCTCCGATTGGTCGATTCCTTCTACACCCGATCCTTTAGAAAGATATAACCTCTTTGAGAGTTTTAAAGCAGCTTTGCACCTGACTTATATATATCATAGAAAGGAAAAAGATACGCTACGCTTCGCTGCGCAGATTTACCCATATATTGAGTATAGAAGAGTATATTGGGCAGCGCTTCGCTGCGCTCCTCTCCCTTCTTTACCTATTTCTAGAATAGAGAAAGAGTTAATCGGGGGTGTTAGTAAGGTAGCTTGCTTCTTTCCTCTCCCTAACGGTCGAGTTGCTTTGCACCTTCGGAACCTCTCCCTAACTTCAGAGTAGCTTTGCTTCTCTCCTTAACAGTCGAGTTCCTTCTACACCTTCAAGAGCGGCTTCTAACCTTGACTTAACTTAGAGTTTCCTGCTCCACCTTTAGAGTCAGAGTATATTCAATTCCTCTCACAGTCAGGCGTATAAATTCCTTGCCAGAGATTCTTCGTTGCTCTCGTAAACTCATATGAAATGAAGAACCTTTAGAGTAGAGCCTATGAAATTCCTTTCCTTTCCAGTGGAGCTACTTGACTCTGAGCCTTCGTAAACAAGGTCGATTCCTTATTCCTCTCTGATCCTTAACAGTCTCGCCGCTTCTATCCCCTGCTCTCCCTATCTTTACAGTCTCTTCCTTCTCCTGATCCCTGACTTATTTAGAGAATATAACATAATAAGATAGGCTACGCTGCGCTTCTTGACTTAGAACCTCGTAATAGAATATATAAAGAGTTAATGGAAAGCTCGCTTCGCTTATTTATTCACCGATCGTAATAGAATAGAGAATAGAGAAACAAGGGAAAGACTTCTATCCTCTCCGATCTGAACCTTTACTGTAGAGTTGCTTCTTGACTTCTTTATGGAATATATAAGGGGGAAATAGGGTAAAGCAGCTTCTCTCCTTTCGAGCATATTTAATAACCTTATTTATTCACCTTTCTAGAAACAAGGTAATATCATAGAGAAGGTCAATACGCTTGCTTCGCTTGCTGGGCTGCGCTTCTTTCCTTCTTTATTCTAGATATTATATGGGAAAAACAAGAGAACTGACGCTACGCTTCGCTGCGCTTCTTGACTTAGAACCTCTATATAGATAGAATATATAAAGAGTTAATGGAAAGCTCGCTTCGCTTATTTATTCACCTCGTAATAGAGTGAATAAGAGTATATAAGGTACGCTTCGCTTGCTTGCTGCTTTTCATCTTACCTAAAAGTCCCGTGAAATAGTTGAACGAAGACCCGCATTATTCATTGGGTTCTGGTTGATTCACCAAGACAAGTCAAGAAAAGTAATAAGAAAGAAAAGCGGAATGATGACTCAAAATGAAGGACAACGAAAAGGTACCACAAATCAAGTGCAAAAAGATGATGAAGGAAATGAGAATCGGAGAGTACATATAGGAAATCATCTCCGGACCTTTCCTATTCCTATCTCTTTATTCCCTCTTTTGGACGGCCACTATCTTAGACAGTTAGTTCCCCCTAGCTAAATAGTAGTCATGTCCACAACTGACAACTTTCGTTGGCCTGCAGGGAGTCCTTTCTTAACTTCAATCCGCTTAGATCCCGGGCGAGCCCTAAGAGAGAGGCTTTCTCATTTAGCTACATTAGTGCTAAAAAGTATAGTTGGCATTAGCATTTTCTTTCGGAGGGAATAAGGTATTGGGACACAGAGGGAATAGTTTCTTCTCGTCGACTCATAGCTCCAAGACTCCCTCCCCCTTAAATGGCAAACGGTAAAGGTGACGTGCAGACTTGATAATATATACGAATAGAATCGAGGCGGGCTTAGCAGTTCTAACCGGGCATTGAAATAATGGGAGAAAGAAACGAACCTATGGAATGACTTCCATCGTCTTTCTATGTACTGGAATGACAACTATTTTAATGGTCACACAGGATCCCCCACCCTTCCATCCTTTTTAAGACGTAGTCTGATTATTGAGACTCTGGCTTGGCTCTCCCTCATTCGACCGGCCTACCTTTCTGATCCTCCAGCTGCTGGCTCGCTTTCGCAGCAGTCTAAAAGCCTGCGCTCATACTTGAATCTTATCCGGTCTTCTGTTATCGATCTTCCTGGAATGGCTTTTCCTGCTTTCTCGAGTCTGGATACCCACATTCAAATTATAGGTTTCCTTCGCCACCCTTCCTCGCTCGAGCCTTCGACCCTCTCTTTTTTTCTGGATCTTGGTGGTTTCATGTTCTAGTTAGCGTGCTAGCCGGGTTGACCCTCTACCCGCTCGAAGGCAACTATCCCTTTTCTTTGTATGCTTAACTACGACCCTTTGTTCTACCCAGTGGGGTACATACACAACCCTCGGGCTCAACGGTTAGGTTCGACTCAGGTCTCATCGGACACCCAATGAAAGGCTGACATTCAATTACGAAGCGGGCATATATATGAGATGAAGCACACCCGAAGACAAGGCTGTCTCGACTCTCGTTAAGTCATAGTTGGGTAAACTCGGAACATAGTATGGAGGGATTAAGACGACTCTCTGTAAGAGACTTTATCGAGGCTTTATGCAACAACCCCTCAACTATACCTACCTTTCATAATACGTATGGCGTTGCATCCGTGCACTCATTCTCTTTTTTTAGCTTTCCTCCACCTATACTTTCCTGGTCCTGGGGCTTGCGTTCCTTACTTCAGTCTGTCTTTCAGTATACTGGCCATCTTCTTCTTAATGGCTGCCTGCCATCTTCCTTGTCGCCGTCCTTTGGCTTGGCTTATAAACTTTCAACGCCATCCTGTCTTTCTTTCTACCTTGTTCTTTGGATGCTTTCCCCGAATCGGGGTCTTAGCTACTCGCTTTCGAACGATCTTCCGCCGCCTTCTGAGTTCTGGCCATAGACTTTGTCTTTCGGGCTGGGTTGTTGTTGCTGCCCTTGTAGGTAGTCCTTGTTGGAGAGTCATAGCTTATCTCAATTGAGAGTCCTGCGCAGCGTCTTATCTAGACCGCTGGCAGCCTTAGCTAGAGCCACTGTAACATTGGGGTAAAATGTGTCCTGCCTTGAACGAAGATGAACAGAGACTCCTTGGGACGTCAAGTTCGGATCTTGGCCTTTCCTATCTGCCAACAACCTCCTTGCGCGGTTGGAAACCAATCGTTGTGCGGCTCTAGGCATCCTGGGCTGACAGCACTTCGAATGGTCTCGAAATTGGCTGAAAGAAGAAGCGAAATTCGGTAGGTATATCTCGATATATCCTACTGGTAAGCTCTATCATTGGCTTTCACTGGTCCTTTGTTATATGCCAACTGATGTCGCATTGCCAACAACCCTTGCTTTGCCCCTTTTTCGTAAGGCTTATGACCTTTGTCACTTGAATCGGTACATATAGTAAATGGGGCTATGCATTCTGTACGGTATTGGCGTTGTGCGACACTAGTCCTGTCGTCCGCCTAATTAGTGGGGAGACATTGATGTACGCAGTCAGCCATGAATAGGGTAAAGGATCACCAGAGATACCTTCAAAAGTGACCAACCGGTAAGTCGCTGCCGTTTCCAGCTTTGCGGCTAACGAATGTGGGAATGAAAGAGAGAAGATTGCGTTCAATATTGCGTTTGACCTGATAGTTTATCTAGTAGTTTACCGGATCAATTTCAATCCCCTTTACAAGTTCATCCGGCTGCGATTCTCCTCCCCAATACCGGATCCAGACGAGAGAAGACTCATTCCTTACCATGTGGGGCAGCTTACTGAATTCGATCAATAAAGAATATGATACGGTACCCTATCCTGGATTGAAAATCTCTAGAATGATATGAAATATTCCATTCTTAAGATGTAATGATTGTGATCAGATAGTCTTTGCTGTTATGCGACTACTAATCAAGTTCGCCTACACAACAGAGTCTGACTACGGTAAGTTTACAATTAGCTATGTCATGAAGATACCAACCGGTGAAGTTCCCTTAACAATAAGTAATGCAATCCCATTTAGAGAGGATGGTCAAGATTTATCTTATCCTTATGCATTGATAGATCAACTTGTCAGGCAGAAAGCAGAGGATTACGACGGCGCTGAGCTCTCTAGCATATATATGAGAATCTATCAATCTGGACAGAAGTCAAGTGCAATGCCATATATATCCGATGACGAGATTGCTAGCAAGATCTGGGAATGTATCAACAAGAAGGAGGTGGTAGAACCTAGAGAAGCGAGAACGATCGTCAATAGTAAGCGTCGTTACCCAAAGCATCTCACAGCACTCAAAGCGAGTTCAAGTCAAAGGCAGCCATTCATTGTTGCCGATATAGAGACTTTACTCATAAATGAAGTCCATGTACCTTACGCTGTGGGTTTCATGGTAGTTCGACCAGGTGATGCTCTGTCAGAATATATTGAAACATATTTTAGTGAAGATTACCCTACTATTGTATTTGAAAGCTTTGAAGAACGAAGCAATAAGATCTTGTTCGACTTTATAGAACGTATAGCTGTTGTTGTTAGAAAAGATCCATCAATCAAAATAGTTGACTTTCACAACTTCTCACGATTCGATGGAATTATATTATTGAAATATTTGGCTTCTCATGGTGTGAAGTACACGTTTATACCTCTTATGAGGAATAATAGGCTTTACGAGTTATCAGTCTATCATGGTAAGAAGCTGCTATTCCGTCTAAGGGATTCCTTCACACTGCTGACAAGTAGTCTTGATAACTTAGCTAAAAATCTCTGTCCTCACTTAGGTAATAAAGGCTCTATCCAACATGAGAAAGTGCAAGTGTCGAATCTGATTCATAATCGTAATGAATTGTTAGATTCTATTCAACAGGATATTCGTTTGTTAGGCGGTGTGATGCAGAAAGCTCAATCAATTGATTTTGAAGAGTATAAAGTGGATATCGTGAGAAAATTGACCTTATCTTCGCTAGCTCTAACAATTTTGCGTACTAACTTTTACGATCCTAAGACTTTTCCTATCCATATCCCAAATAGGAACGAAGACACTTTCATTCGTCGTGCTTACTATGGAGGCCATGCTGATACTTATATACCTAAAGGGGAAGATCTAAAGTACTACGATGTGAACTCATTGTATCCGCATATCATGAAAACATTTCCTATGCCTGGTGGGGGTAAGCCTGTCTGGCATGGTAATTTAGAAGGTCAGGATATAGACAGCTTCTATGGATTTTTGGAAGCTCATATTATCTGTCCTAAAACAATAACTCGACCTTTCTTACCGGATAATAAGAGTCAAACACTAATCTTCCCAACCGGAGAATTCGTGGGTGTGTATTTTAGCGAAGAATTGAAGTATGCGCGCGACATAGGCTACCAGGTCACTCTTCTCTCAGGCTACAGCTTTGAAAAGATGAAAAGTCCATTCGAAAGCTTTGTAAATACTATTTCTAATAACAGACAAGAGGCTAAGAGAAGAGGTAATGATGCGATGTCCTATATTTACAAGTTACTCATGAACTCACTATACGGTAGATTTGGTATAAACCCTAAATGCACAATCACTGAGGTCTGCAATCTTGATCGATATAACCTATTGACAAAGAAAAGTGATTTCATCTTTGCGGACAAGCTTAGCGAGCTTTACTATATCGTCACTTACTGGAGCAATACCGGACAGGTCTCCGACTCTGACTGGTGTCCTCCAAGGATATCAGCTGTACAATTGGCAGCAGCTGTCACAGCATGTGCTCGGATTCATATGTATCCATACATTTCCAGACCAGACTGTTACTACACTGATACGGACTCTGTTGTTCTTGGCAATCCTCTTCCTGAAGAAGAAATCTCATCAACTGAATTAGGTAAGTTTCAGTTAGAATACAATGTAATTGAAGGTATTTTCTTAGCACCAAAGAGTTATTATATTATGTCTCAAGAAGGAAATAAGATTATTAAACACAAGGGTCTTGCAAAAGCATTGGTCAATAAAGAATGGTTTGAGTCCCAATACAAAGATATTAAAAGAACTATGCTGACCCCAGTTACATCTAACTTCAAAATAGATTGGGTCAAACTGAACATCACCAAAAAGGATACACTTGTTAATCTTGGAATCAAAATAGGTAATAAAAGGGATCCTATCTATGATGAGAATGAATATTGGGTTGACACTGTGCCATTGGTTGTTACAGACTTCGCTGGTCAAGATAATAGGATACTTTATTATCAAAATAAGCTTCTTATTGAAGCAAATACTAAAAAAGACAGAGAAATCGCTGATTTAATGTCTAAAATAACAGATAGTATTAATTAATAAGTCTTATCATGATAAATAGGCTTAGCCTCGTGCCGATCCTTTCGAGTTGCTTTCTAAAACATAGAGTACTAGGGAAAGTCGCTTTCTATCCTCTTAATGTGCTTCCCTTTTTTTCATTTCCTTCTACAACTCTCCTCTTAATGTGCTTCCCTTCTTTTTTCATTTCCTTTACGTAAAGATAGTAGAAAATGAAAGGATAGAAGCGGCGAGACAGTTAAGGTGCAAAGCAGCGAGACCGAAAGGTGCGTAAGCTACTCGACCGTAAGGTTTCAATATCAAGACCGTAAGGTTCCAAAGGTGCGGAGCTGCTCGACCAAAGGGAGAAGGAGCAAGAAAACGGATGCGCGTTGCTAACGCGCAACGGCTTTCGCGCTAGCGCGCTCGGCCGTTGCTTGTTAGGGAGAGGGAGAAAATATGGAGAGGACGGACAAAAAGCCGTATGGAAAAAGAAACTTTCAACTATTCCAACAGAAAAGGGCAAGTCTCTTCTCAAAACGTTCCACCACCGGATCCCATATCGCCTTAGACCGGTATTTAGCGCCGAACGGGAGACCAGAAGATGGGGAGGCTGTGCCCCCACTAATACTCTCCCGGGTGGATCCTTACCTCCGCAGGATCAAACCTTTCTTTACCCTAATGGAGAAGTCTTTTCCATTCTAAGACGGAGATTCCTTATTTCCGGGGTCGCGGACCCTCTGTGGATACTATACAGGTCAATAACAATTTTGAGAAAGCTTGTCGCAGACTCAGAGGCTTCTACCCTCCTAAAAACCAAAGAACGGGAAAGACTCCACTCTTGGGGACCCCCCCAAAACCTTCTCTCTGGGCTTCCCGGAAAATTCCTTTCCACGCCTGTAAGCAGAATGATTTCGAAGGTAGAATAAACATAGCCCCTTATTATCCTGTCTTCTTGGATAGTAAAGGCAAATGTGGTTTGAAAGAAAATCAAAGCTTCATTCGGAAAGAAGCGGCAAGAGAAGGACCAGTCCTTCAGTCCATTAAATAAAGTGAAAAAGCCGATTAGGTTGCCACTTGAGAACTTTAACACCCTACCTTCCGCCTGCGGGGCCTTCAATTGGTCCTTTCGAATACATACCGAATGCGAGATGTTCCCTCGGCCGTCGAAGTGGTGCTTGACATACGGCGCACCTGTCATTCTTAGGCCCCTCTCGTCCAATCCATCGAGGACCATTCTCCTTCGTAGACATCCGGCACGTCAAGGTGACACTCTACCGCCCCTGACAAACTTTCTATCTCTCTTGCTCGGTGTGTTCGTTACTCGTTTAGCTCGGTAAGCTCTTCAGCAAGTAAGTAATTTTTCCTCTTCGTTTCGTTTCTAAGCTAGGTGACCTGAGCTTGGGGATTTTGTTTAGTTAGTAAGGGAGTAGGCAGGGAGGGAGGGCTAGGTTGGGAATAGATTGTAGTAAATTGTGGGAGTTTCTAAGGAAAGCTATCTTCTCAAAGTCAAATCTTCCAAAGAATGGAGTTCCAGCAAAACCCTTTCTAAGGATGAGAACGGTAGTTCGGGAGTTCGCTCGAAAGAACTGGCTTAATGATCTTGATCTCCGCCACCATTGCATCAAGTCCGAATTGCTGGAGCGCAGGAAAAGCCCAACCTTTATGTTTAATAACTTTTAATAAGCCCTTTCAATAGTTAATCCGTGCCTTCTATTTAGTTTACTGCCGAAAGACAAATAGGAGTAAATATGAGTCAAACAAAGGTGTAAATGAAAGGATCGAAAGGAAAGAAAGGACTGTGGAAAGGGGAATGACATGTGAAAACTTGCTCTAAAGGAAGGCTTCCTATACCCGAGTGTCCAAAGAAGACCTGGATAATCCTGATCTTTGCTCAAATTCTCACGTCTTATTACGGTACGTATATAAGCCGGGGGAAAAACCAAGTATTTCTCGTTTGCTGGGTCTATTCCCTTAGATTTAGGGTTTAGGTGGATTCCAACCTGGAAAGCAATTCCCAATGATGATCGACAATTCGGTCATGCAGATGCAATACCGTCTATATTGACTTCTTTAACTTATGAGATGGCATCATTTGCGCGAGATGTACGTTTTGTGCACTCTCGTCAAGATGGGTTCTTTTCTCCCGGTATTCTATTTAGGAAAGTGGTATTATGGCCATTTCACTATGCAGAATGCACGCGGATTGCGAATGATAACCTTTCTATTTATGAGAAAGGGCCTTATGGGCTTGGTCATGTTTTTGATAACATGGCCCAAGCACTTGAAGGTACATATCTTCGTCCAGGAAAGCTTTCACAGGTGATTGAAGGAGGTGGTAAAAGGCGTTTGTTTGCTATAGGTAACTATATTAAACAGCGTTTATTACATCCTATACATACATGGGCGATGAAGATTTTCTCTTCTATCCCCATGGATGGCACTT
>JAYKKH010000086.1:15000-35000 GCA_036507275.1 Sicyos edulis | reverse complement strand
TTGTCAACTAATCTCTTCAATGTTCAATTCGACTCAATGTTAGAACATTTCTGTGAATGCTATTCTGATTTAAGTGGTCCTATTCTGTGTCCCGTGCTAGGAAGCATTACTCCTCTTTTCATTCCAAATGAAAGAATACGACCGATACGATTGATTGGTCTATGTGCCTCTCTTATTACTTTTTTGTATCCCCCTGTTCCTCGGATACAATTCGATCCTTCTACGGCCAAATCTCAATTTGTGGAAAGCCTTCGATGGCTTCCTTATGAAAACATCAATTTTGATTTGGGTATAGACGGTATCTCTTTATTCTTCGTGATATTGACCACATTTCTGATCCCTATTTGCATTTTAGTGGGTTGGTCTGGTATGAGAAGTTATGGGAAAGAGTATATTACAGCATCTCTAATTCGTGAATTTCTAATGATCGCCGTGTTCCGCATGCTGGATCCTCTACTATTCTATGTTCTTCCCGAAAGCGTGCCAATCCCTATGTTGTGCGGAGCTGAGCATCTTCTATTCGCTGGGATCAAGCTTTTCCTCTGCAGGGGCCTTGTGCAGTAAACCCCCTACGGGCGGTCGTCCGTCGTCGTAAAGTAGTCCCCGCGAAGCTTTCGGGAAGAGGGGTAGTCTTGTGTGTAAGCATAGCATTTCTGGTCGAACCCGCCCAACCCAACTAAGAAGAACCGAACCTGACAGACACATCTTTTTCCTTTTGGGAGGGTACTCCGAGTAGTGGGTACCTCGTAAGACCTCGACCCGCCTACTCGGGTCTTGTATGAATATGCAGGAAGGGGTGCTCCTAGGTGTGTGTAGGGGTTGTGTTTGTTCGCGAGAATGGATTCCTCGTCAAGTCAGTTTGGGGGGTGTGGACACACTTGCGCGAATTCGGGTAACGGCTACAAGGGAGAAAGAGAAAGGAAACTGTACCCGACCAGGGATGGACGTAAACTCGTAAGCTACGGAGGGTAGGGATAATCGTCCAGGTCTCTTATTGTGAAACAAAAAAGCCGCCCCGCCACAGCAGGCGGGTTGGTTCCTCTGTCGTCGCCGGGGAGCTCTTGGTGAGGAGACCTTAGGATAAGTTGCTAAAACAAAGAAAGGGGAGGATCGACCCGTTCAGTAGAATTCCGAAGAAAGACTGTTGGCAGCTGGTGGAGACATTTCTTTGGCCCCCTTCAAAAGGAAATGCGGGCTGGGTGAAGCTCGGCAGAGAGTTCGAGAATAGGGTAGGGTCCTGCCCTTAAGATGAAGATAAGATTCGAGTTCCAAACCTTTATGCTATGCATGCACCCCCGTACAAGTGCTGCGTACAAGTTCCGGCCAGGATAATTGGGAAAGATCAAACCAATTTGAACCGCTCACATCACAGTAGTAGTAGCGTAAAGGCCGTAAGTCGGGGGGCGGCCATAACATCAGGCTATTACTTTCACATCTCTATCTTTAGATATCTAGAGAGAGAGAGAGATCCGCTGCGTGAGCAACCCGACTGTGCCTTACATGTGCTCTACAGGCCGCACTCCATCTTTCTTCCCAACGAGCCCATTTTTCTTTTGATTTGGAAGACGGGCGTTGCGTTCGAAAGGCATGGTTCTCAGTATGTCTCCAGATAGGGCCCCCACTAGTCCGGCTAGCTAGTGAGCGGTTCTTTCGGGCGAGAAGCGGGCATCTCCCGCAACGCAAGCTGCATTGTTCGCCACTATCCGAGAAGCAAAAGATTCGAGAGTCCAGGCTGAAAATACATGCATAGATAGTGGTCTAATGACAAGGGCCGACGACGGAAGCTCGGGACGGAGCCGTATGATGCGGAAGTCTCACGTACGGTTCCCTGAGAAGGGAGTGGCTACCTACTGGAGCTTCGACCAACTACCATCGGTCAATTCCGCTTTGGGGCCACCCCTTACTCTACCATTATTATAGGGGTATGGGGTTCGAGACAAAGAAAGATCAAGGCAGCATATCAGTTTTTCCTTTATACTTTACTGGGATCCGTTTTTATGCTATTAGCTATTCTGTTGATTCTTCTCCAAACAGGAACCACCGATTTACAAATATCATTAACCACAGAATTTAGTGAGCGGCGCCAAATCTTTCTATGGATTGCTTCTTTCGCCTCTTTCGCCGTCAAAGTGCCTATGGTACCAGTTCATATTTGGTTACCCGAAGCTCATGTAGAGGCACCTACGGCAGGATCCGTCATCTTGGCAGGAATTCTTTTAAAATTGGGAACCCACGGGTTTTTAAGATTTTCAATACCCATGTTTCCCGAAGCGACACTTTGTGCCACTCCTTTCATTTATACTCTAAGCGCGATTGCTATAATATATACTTCCTTGACCACTTCAAGACAGATCGATCTTAAGAAGATCATTGCTTACTCCTCAGTAGCCCATATGAATCTGGTGACTATTGGTATGTTTAGTCGGGCGGCGGCCGTTAGGTCACCTATTTTGAGTTATGGACACACAAGGCCAAAACATGTGTGCCGGGCGTGCGACCCATCAACCTACTAGCAATGGGGGAGAAAACATAGCATGTCGCAACAAAAGCTTGATTCGAGGCGTCAGCAAAACACTGCCGTCTGTTCCAAAAACAAAAGCCCCTTAGCGCCCCGGGACGGGAGTGGGGGACGGCCCTACGCGCAGGCAACAGCAGCACCAGCTCTACGAAGTCAGAATCGAATCTTTCTGTTGGCTTTCCCAATTCATTCGTGAATCAGAATGAAAGGGCTAGAAGCTCTAGCTTCTAGCTACTTCGCCTGCTTATTATTATGGCGGAAATGAACGTGCTATTTTCAAATCGATTGATAGATAGCCTGATCTGTTCTGATAGATCGAAAGAGTCGAAATGTCTCGAGAGGGGATCCATCAATAATAAGGAGAAATCTCCTATTTCTATCTATTCTTGATCCATCAGAAAGAAATCGATATGTATCTGATGGAGTCTACATCGTACGTAGAGCGCCCAAGCGCTTTTTAGGCCTGCTCCGTTCTCTTATCCATCGGTCCAATGCACTGGGCTCATCTCGTGGAGGGAAAAGCAAAAATGGAGTTGTAGTCTTGTTGTTCGCCGCCTCGACGCATTCCCTTCTCTCCCCGGCATCGTCCCACACAGAAAGAAAGAGCGCAGAGCCCCGGCCCGACCTGTGGGTCCGCTAACGTAAAGCGAGGAGTTGAGCCTGAACTGGCGAACCGAAGTCACTTTCGGAACCATACTTCCTACAGCTAACACGTGTCCAGCGGGAACGCGCAGCGCAACCGAAGGTGAGCTGCTATACCGAATCCCCCGCTGGCCATCGGGGACCGAGTGGTAAGGCCATGATCCGCAGGGGAACGGATCACTCATTCTTCCATTGGGGACAGGTGCACGAACGACAACTCCAAACGTCACACATCCGTCGCCTACCTACCGTTTAGGTGGCACCAGCGAGATCCAGCTAAGGTAAGGAACTTCGTGTCGCGGCTGCTCCACTCCGCCGCGGTCTCATGAACTGAACTTCGTTGCCTTCCTGCGCGCGAAGCGAATTGGCGCTGTGCTCTGGGTCAGTTTCGGGGCGGGGAGCGAAGAGAGACCAGAAGAATGATTCATTTGGATCGACGAGCTTTTTCAGCCCCAAAACTCAGAATCAATGGAATGAATGTATCTAAGGCTATCCATTCAAAGATCTATTCTATCTGTATAGATAGGGGATCTCTCTATACATATAAAATCGTTTTATGGCATGATATGATCGCCTAGCCGTAGCCGCATATCAGCTGCGCTCAATATGCGGGATTTCTGTTGGATCTGATCTTTCGGGAAGCTTTTGGACCTAGCGAAAAGGACTTTCAGCCTTTGCGCAAGCAAGCAAAGTCGAAGCTTTGCCAGAAGCAAGACGAGGAAGCGGAGCTGTCGTATAAACGGTAGCTTCCCCCGACCTACTTTGATTCAAAAGAAAGGCGAAGGGTTTTTTGGCAACAAGCAAACGACTTTCTATCATAGTTGCAAGGGTTCCAAACCTTAACTACAACATGTTGTACCAAAGGCTTCTTTCGGTTGGTTGAATGTTGAATAAGGGGGCCGTTCAATCTAAGACAGCGCTGTCTTAAACGGCAATAAGATAAGTCGACGTTCAATCTCTAAGGCGGGTTTCCGCTGAGAACGGAATAGTGTTCGTGTCCAAAGGTGAATAAAGCCCTAGCTTCTAGAGTTCGCTGCTTTTCCCAGGCCGGAGAAGGGCTTATACTGATCGCCTTTGTTTGATATGTTCATTCAGTACCAATACAAACTACAACTACACTAAAGTGGAAGGGCTACTATAGAAGCTAGAAGTAGCCTCTCATAAAGTAAGTAGTCGGCCTAATCAAAGCGTCACGACAACAAAAAATTACCCTGATGAATCGAATGGAATCTTAATTCAATAGGGGGCCGCCTACCAATCAAAGAGGCTGGAAGACTTTCCACTTCATTGAAAAAGGGAAATAGGGGAAAGCAAGGTCTGACGCTACGCTTCGCTTGCTTCCTTTCATTCGCTTCGCGGGAGCCGCACAGCACATAGCTGGAAGTCAGAGGGCCCATACTACCTGCCTAACCCCTCGCTCCGAGGGACCGTAGATCGGAAAGCGCCTTCTAAACCACCCCATTCATCCAAAAGAGAAGGGGCCTATGTATTTGCATGACCCCTGCGGATTTGACTCTATCTACACTCGGAGCCAATCCCCTATCGGTCCTGCCACCACGCCGCAGAACGGGAGCTCGTGTGGAACCTTTTCTTTCTGGCGTAACAGCGGTGAAAGGTAACAAAATCTTACGGCCTAAATTCCTATTTGTCAGCCGTGGGGAACTACTGCTCGGTCGGGAAGAGGGGAAAGGCTTGGGCCTACCTATCCCGATAGGACCTCATAAAGGTAGTTTACTTGCTTACTTGTAAGGGTAAGGAACGGGAGCAGTTGAGAGGTTCCATATTGCCGAGCCGAAGGGCAGCACTTCTGTACGTGATCGTAGTATGTCACGTCGTCTCGTCCCCGCAGCATTTCAGAGTATCTATGCACTATTTCCGGTTCACTGATAAGGAAGATAGAGTTGGGGTGGGGGTGACGGATGTGATACGTCAAGTATGACCCGGAGAGATACATGCTAACTATGGGTAGAAAGCAGGAACCATTATGTAAAGAATTTCGGGGGGTTACAGATCTCTTATACTACCATCGATCGACAGAGCGGAACAACCAGAAAAAGAAGTGAAGTTAGAAAGCCGTATGATAGGTGGTAACTATCTTGTACGGTTCGGGGGGTAATCGGCGTACTCGTATCAGTGGGGGGGAATCTTTGGCTCTATCGAACATACAGGGAATTGGAGGTAGCATTCTACCGATGTTAAGTCATGGACTGGTTCCTTCAGCCCTTTTTCTATGTGTTGGTGTTCTATATGACCGACATCAGACTCGACTTGTTAGATATTACGGAGGTTCAGTGAGCACCATGCCGAATCTCTCTACCATTTCCTTCTCTTTCACTTTGGCCAATATGAGTTTACCTGGTACTAGCAGCTTTATCGGGGAATTTCCCATCTCAGTAGGAGCTTTCCAAAGAAATAGCTTAGTAGCCACATTAGCCGCGCTTGGGATGATTTTAGGCGCGGCGTATTCCCTTTGGCTATATAATCGTGTGGTTTCTGGAAATTTCAAACCCGATTTCCTCCATAAATTCTCCGATCCAAATGGCAGAGAAGTTTCCATATTTATACCTTTTCTTGTTGGAGGGGCGACCGCCCGTTGAACTACCAAAGAAAAAGGGGTAAACCAATGTGATCATGACATTGTAGGTGCTTGCGATGGGACGGATGCGACTTCCCTCAGTTGGTTTGGGTGGCATAGCCCGTTGCAGAAGTCCCCCCTTTTTTTATCCATTTCTTTAGTCTTTAGGGAGCCAAAGCTTGACTTTACTAATCAAAAAAGGCAGGCGGTTTTCTCTTCTTTCTCTTATTTATATATTACTTTAAAGAAAGGACGGGGGGCAACCATGCATGGTACTTCTCGACCCTGTCTCCGAGGGACAGTTGAACGAGCGACTCATGAATGCTGCCGGGTTGGACGAGCCAATAACTCGAACGCCTTCGGTCTGTTTTTTGAGCAAGAATCACAGCGTTACCTTACCTTCACCATGATACGGACTCCAAGTTCTTATGGCAGAGCACGAGGAGATTTCTCATTGATGATGGGAATGGAAACCAGAAGCACGACCGGGGTCCAAGATAATCAAACCATCAATAACAGTAAGGTAAGCATGAGACTTTTTGGTAGTACCGGTGAACCAGATGGCCGCGGCGATGTAATCTGGGACGGAGGACTCGTAGTATCTCTGACGATCTGGCAAAAGCGAAAGACCTCCTAACGTAATTCGAATGGGGGCGGACATTCCCAAACTCTTTAAAGCATATTCTACCCTAGATATCTTACGGTCTCGCTGGAGCTGCCATAGCTTATGGCTAGAGCCATGGGGGGCCCCAGCAGAGAGAACAGTAAGGATAACGAGCGCGGAGCCCGCCAAGCGGGCGGCAGGAGCTGCGGGCAAGTGCTTGGTAGGCCAACAGCCCAGTGAACCGGGCGGGGCACTCGACGAAAGGGGGGCACACTGAGCAAGTACGATAAATTGGCCCCGCGGAGCTTTATTAAAAGCAAGGACCACTACGGGAGGTCAAACCAAGGACCTATGCAAGTCGGGGCTCGTCCCCGGTCAATATTGGATCAAACAATAGGGGGCCGTAGCACTGACCTCTTTTTTTATTGATTCAATACAATTAGGGGTCATTTTGCCGAGTTCCCTACCGAGACAAGAGAAAGTCTCAACGGATCCTCCGCGCGCTGGGCATACCTCTTCTGTGCGTCTTTCTCGTGGCGGGAACAGAACAACAGGGAAAGACCCGGCCGACCCGCCCCTGACTATTAAAAGCTCGAGGGCGAGCTTCAAATACAACTCATTCACTATTACGTCTAGAAAGAAGAGCTTCAAAGTAATAGAATAGAGAAAGATAGGCTTTGCTCCGGAGATATCATCTTCTCTCCTCTCGATCTTATTCGTAGTTAGGAAGGGGGAAGGAGTCTAAATCAATGGACATTAATGAACCATCATTGATGGACGTTGCACATGACACACGATCAATTCGACTCAAGGTCCGGCGCTAATAGAAGTAGCGGACTCTCCTAGTAGCGAAGGAAAAGGGCAGGGCTTTTTTCGTCGTAATAGTGGGCGGGTCTCATGAGATCTATGCCGGCCGTCGGAATCAAATGAAGGTCGCAGCAGAGCTGCGGGGCATAGCGGCGCCCTCGCCTGGCGCCATTCCCGGACCTTTTATTTATCTATCCTATCATCTCATGCATTGGGTCATCCCAGACTCTTCTTTGTTTGAGCTGCTCCCACGCACGCAGACCGGAAGATCTCTGTTGTCCTGGACTGGACAAGTACGTAGAGATCTTCGTGGGACCGGGGAGGGAGTCTCAATCGATCTTTTCTAGGATTCCTTATCACGCCACGCACGGAGATCTTTCCATTGTCAGAGGGCTCCCCCCTTGAACAGACTCTTAAAGGTTAGGTTACTACCTGCCTGCCTCTACGGAAGAGGTTGACTTTGTACCGCCCGGAGGTCATATAGATCGGAACCCGGAGCGATAAGAACGAAAGGGTTGGTGTGGCCACTGCTACACCTACTGGCGCTTCAAAAGGCTTAGATTCTACGCTGCTGAAAGCCTTTTTTTAGGTCGGGGGGTGTAAGCCCCGAAAGCCTTTGGTACTTCGGTAGGGCGAGCTGTCTGAAAAGAGAGTTTTTCTCTTTCACTCGGTAAAGTTCCTTCTACACCTTCCCCTATTTCTGCATTTCATTCTCTATTCGGCCCGCCTCAAACAAAATGAGAAAAAAGGAGAGGCCTATTGATTCGAAGTCACTACGAAAGGGTCGGTCAATAGCATAGCTCTTTCTTTCCCGGGTCTCCTTTCGAAGGAGAAAGGCCTTCGCATTCCTAATCCGGTGGGGGGCCGGACGGCTTTGTTTGCCCCAGCTTGGCGAATCGCATCCCCGCGCAACGACATTGTTTGTGCGCCCCTTACCGTTCTCGCTCAGTGTTTGCAACGGCTGGGGAGGCAGTCGTAGAAGCGAAGCCTATCGCCACGCCGACCATCAAATACGACCTTCTCAAAGATTTGATGGAATGGCCCCAAGAGCGCTTATGTCATATGGGAACTCATGGCTGGAAACAATCCTGATGGTTTTGATATCCGGTAGGAATAATCTAAATCAAAGTCCAGGTTGGTTGGTGAGCCTAGTGATAGGAAACTATCTAGCTTGGTTCGAGAGCACTTGTTGGGTTAAAGATTTTTTGTTGCTAAATGTTACGGCCTAAATGCTGAACTATTGACCCTACTTGTTCGGATGGGTGTTCACCCCAAAGTGTTCCCGGACCGCATGCATACATCCGTAAGTAACTTAGTGCAACATGGCAAATTTCATTGAGAGGAATCAGTAAAGAAAAGAAAAACGAACATCTTACAACACAACATTAGTATTTGAGAGATTGTCCTCGGGCTAAGGAGTGTCCACATGAGTTCGTTGAGGTGTCTACACAGGAATCAAAACCTCTTGTATATTCTGTCGAGAGTTCGGATTGCTCCACCTAAGTGGAACGAAAAGGAGAAATTTTAAATTCAAACTAGTTAGAAGAAGGCTCTTTGGCAAATTCTTTAGATCTGGGTAGAGTCTCGCTCAGTAAAGAGAGTTGATGATTCGTAAGATCATGATAAAGTCCCCACTTTACAGTCTTGCTGATTGATGAACCTTGGTAATAGAGTTAATAAGAGTATATAAGGTACGCTTCGCTTCGCTTGCTTGGCTTCGCTGCGCTTCTTTATTAACCTCTATATAGAATATATAAAGATATAATGGAAAGATGAAACTCTTCGGCCGGCTTCTTCACCTTGACTTATATATATCATAGAAAAGAAAAAGATACGCTACGCTTCGCTGCGCAGATTTACCCATATATTGAGTATAGAAGAGTATATTGGGCAGCGCTTCGCTGCGCTCCTCTCCCTTCTTTACCTATTTCTAGAATAGAGAAAGAGTTAATCGGGGGTGTTAGTAAGGTAGCTTGCTTCTTTCCTCTCCCTAACGGTCGAGTTGCTTTGCACCTTCTTTATTCACCTATATATATAGTGAATAAGGTAAAGCAAGGTCTGACGCTACGCTTCGCTTGCTTTGCTTCGCTCCCCGTCGACTTTCTCAACTATTAGTCAAGCGCGGGAGCGGTACAACTAGCATAGCTGCTTCGGTCGGAAAAAGGCTCTAAAGCCCCTACTCCTAAGTTGGAGCAACAAGCAAGGGATTGAGCGCAGTAGGTCTTCTATGAGAGAACAAAGCATGTAGAAGTCGCCTTACTTAGGGCATTTTCTCGGGGAGTGATTGCCGAAATCATCAGAACACCAACCATGAGAAGTGAAGATCAATTGCCGATCTCTTCACGAAAGGATTGGTAAAGGCCCTCCTTTTTCTTCTCACTCGCAAACAGGGAATGATCGAGATCCATTCTCCAGTTTGAAGGGTAACATGTAGAAGTGATTGTTTGATTCTTCCAATTTTATAAAAAATAACAAGAGAAAGAGAATTTATCTTAAGGGTCTGACTTTAGCCCTTCTTTGATTATTAAGGTTAGGGAGCTTTTCCTCTTTTGAGGATGTATTAATAATCTTGAAATATATTATATCAAGTCAATAGAATGTTGCATTCTTTTGCTTCACAACTTTGAGTTCTAGATTTCGATAGGGACAACCACATCAGTTCGAAAGAGAAGGGTACCGTGGAGGGAAGTTGTTCGAAATAGAAAAGAAGAATGAGGTCATGATCGGAAGCGAATGTGGTCCCCACTTTTTGAATAGTGTCCTGCAGATGGTCTTCCCAATCCGAGTCGATTAGGAAAAGATCCAGTCTGCATCGGATTTCCATTTCCTTCCCTTTCCTCATGTTAGACCAAGTGAAAGAAGCGCCATAGAGTGGGAGGTCAACCAAATCACAATCAGCAACGGGATCCGCGAAATCTTCAAGACCTCTTCTCTGATTTTCGGCCTGTAAAGTAAGAACCCCTTTCATATTTGATTGCATAAGGCATTCATTTGACTTTCCACTAATGCACCAAGCAAGGTAGGTTGGAAACGGTATGGATGAATCTGAGCTCATTCTATAGGTCTTGCTTGTGAGAAACTGATGCTGGAGCATAGACTTATGTAGCCATCCATTCCAAGTTGTGGTCTAGGGAGTGTATTCTATAGTGATGGTCTAGGTTCCAATGTGAGTTGGGACAGCCTTTTTTTTGATTTGTTTCAATTAATCCAAGAGCCACCATCTCTACTTTTCGAAGGAACATAGCAGCTGCCAGCATCTTTTTATCCATTTTTCTTTTTTACATCTCGATTACGTCCTCTTTGACTTGAGTTTCCTGGAGCAAAATCAGATATACTTTTTCTTGGATTTCATGAAGTCCGAGACAGCCCTTTGCGAAGCTCGCCCATTCAAAGCCCAAAAGTTCCAAGAGGCCACTATCGTGATTGAGAATGAGCCGGGCGAGGGGGAGAGATGGAAGGCCTCTACTTTTGAACCTTTTCTTCCCCCTTTTGCATTTCGCCGTTGAAGCTATCCCCTGCTTTGTCTTTTCCGTGATGTCAGGAGCTACACTTCTTGCGATGTTTGATCATTTTCTGTTTGCATTCGTCTGGAATTTGGTTTCCAGGGCTGTTGAGAGTTCCAATTTGAGCATTATTGGTGGATAATCTTCCGATATTCTAAATTAGCATGAGTTTCATCAAAATGAACATATAAAGATGGGCTGGAAAGCAGCCTACCTGCGAAAGCCGAATAGATCTTATTTTAAGGCTCCCCATTCAAATCAGCATCCTCCATCCTCCAAATCTGGTTGAAATTCCACAACTCCGTATGGGCTTGAAGCTGTCACGCAGAGCTTCTAGAACAGTCTCTACGTGTTTCAGATACTCCTCCCAGGTCTTGCTAGAAACCCTACCAACGTTTGCTTTTTTGATTCTCCAATTTTTGACTATAGTCACATCCTCATAAATAGTTCTATGATCTCGGCAAATTTCAGTCTTGAAGTAGTGAAAGACGATTTCAGTATTCAATCTATCCCCTTCGTTCTGGAGTTCAGGACTGATTTTCTATGGTGAAACTTCAGCCCTCTTTAAGCTCTCTTCTAGGGAATTTTTGCTTGGTCTAGTAACAAGTCTCGATAAGCTGTCGCAATCAGGCAATTCGTTAAAAGAGATATCTGATCGATCTGTCTTTCAATACTGACTCTTTTCCTCTTTCTGTTCTTTCTGATCTGTATTGCCTTGAAGAAAGAAAAGAGATATTTGACTTCTCACCCTATTAATATAATAACTTTGTGTCCTATCTTCCTGACTTGAAAGCTTTCGTTTCAGCGATAAGATACCCTCCTGAAAGAAGCCCTCAATCATCCTCAGTGGAAGAAAGCTATGATAGAAGAAATGGAGGCTCTAAAGAAGAACGACACTTGGGAACTGATCACGTTACCAAGAGGCAAACGTACGGTTGGCTGCAGGTGGGTATATACCCTGAAACACAAAGCTGATGGCTCTATCGAGAGGGCTCGTCTTGTGGCGAAAGGTTTCACACAAACCTATGGCATCGATTATCTCGAGACGTTTGCTCCGATTGGTCGATTCCTTCTACACCCGATCCTTTAGAAAGATATAACCTCTTTGAGAGTTTTAAAGCAGCTTTGCACCTGACTTATATATATCATAGAAAAGAAAAAGATACGCTACGCTTCGCTGCGCAGATTTACCCATATATTGAGTATAGAAGAGTATATTGGGCAGCGCTTCGCTGCGCTCCTCTCCCTTCTTTACCTATTTCTAGAATAGAGAAAGAGTTAATCGGGGGTGTTAGTAAGGTAGCTTGCTTCTTTCCTCTCCCTAACGGTCGAGTTGCTTTGCACCTTCGGAACCTCTCCCTAACTTCAGAGTAGCTTTGCTTCTCTCCTTAACAGTCGAGTTCCTTCTACACCTTCAAGAGCGGCTTCTAACCTTGACTTAACTTAAGAGTTTCCTGCTCCACCTTTAGAGTCGAGTATATTCAATTCCTCTCACAGTCGAGCGTATAAATTCCTTGCCAGAGATTCTTCGTTGCTCTCGTAAACTCATATGAAATGAAGAACCTTTAGAGTAGAGCCTATGAAATTCCTTTCCTTTCCAGTGGAGCTACTTGACTCTGAGCCTTCGTAAACAAGGTCGATTCCTTATTCCTCTCTGATCCTTAACAGTCTCGCCGCTTCTATCCCCTGCTCTCCCTATCTTTACAGTCTCTTCCTTCTCCTGATCCCTGACTTATTTAGAGAATATAACATAATAAGATAGGCTACGCTGCGCTTCTTGACTTAGAACCTCGTAATAGAATATATAAAGAGTTAATGGAAAGCTCGCTTCGCTTATTTATTCACCGATCGTAATAGAATAGAGAATAGAGAAACAAGGGAAAGACTTCTATCCTCTCCGATCTGAACCTTTACTGTAGAGTTGCTTCTTGACTTCTTTATGGAATATATAAGGGGGAAATAGGGTAAAGCAGCTTCTCTCCTTTCGAGCATATTTAATAACCTTATTTATTCACCTTTCTAGAAACAAGGTAATATCATAGAGAAGGTCAATACGCTTGCTTCGCTTGCTGGGCTGCGCTTCTTTCCTTCTTTATTCTAGATATTATATGGGAAAAACAAGAGAACTGACGCTACGCTTCGCTGCGCTTCTTGACTTAGAACCTCTATATAGATAGAATATATAAAGAGTTAATGGAAAGCTCGCTTCGCTTATTTATTCACCTCGTAATAGAGTGAATAAGAGTATATAAGGTACGCTTCGCTTGCTTGCTGCTTTTCATCTTACCTAAAAGTCCCGTGAAATAGTTGAACGAAGACCCGCATTATTCATTGGGTTCTGGTTGATTCACCAAGACAAGTCAAGAAAAGTAATAAGAAAGAAAAGCGGAATGATGACTCAAAATGAAGGACAACGAAAAGGTACCACAAATCAAGTGCAAAAAGATGATGAAGGAAATGAGAATCGAGAGTACATATAGGAAATCATCTCCGGACCTTCCTATTCCTATCTCTTTATTCCTCTTTTGGACGGCCACTATCTTAGACAGTTAGTTCCCCCTAGCTAAATAGTAGTCATGTCCACAACTGACAACTTTCGTTGGCCTGCAGGGAGTCCTTTCTTAACTTCAATCCGCTTAGATCCCGGGCGAGCCCTAAGAGAGAGGCTTTCTCATTTAGCTACATTAGTGCTAAAAAGTATAGTTGGCATTAGCATTTTCTTTCGGAGGGAATAAGGTATTGGGACACAGAGGGAATAGTTTCTTCTCGTCGACTCATAGCTCCAAGACTCCCTCCCCCTTAAATGGCAAACGGTAAAGGTGACGTGCAGACTTGATAATATATACGAATAGAATCGAGGCGGGCTTAGCAGTTCTAACCGGGCATTGAAATAATGGGAGAAAGAAACGAACCTATGGAATGACTTCCATCGTCTTTCTATGTACTGGAATGACAACTATTTTAATGGTCACACAGGATCCCCCACCCTTCCATCCTTTTTAAGACGTAGTCTGATTATTGAGACTCTGGCTTGGCTCTCCCTCATTCGACCGGCCTACCTTTCTGATCCTCCAGCTGCTGGCTCGCTTTCGCAGCAGTCTAAAAGCCTGCGCTCATACTTGAATCTTATCCGGTCTTCTGTTATCGATCTTCCTGGAATGGCTTTTCCTGCTTTCTCGAGTCTGGATACCCACATTCAAATTATAGGTTTCCTTCGCCACCCTTCCTCGCTCGAGCCTTCGACCCTCTCTTTTTTTCTGGATCTTGGTGGTTTCATGTTCTAGTTAGCGTGCTAGCCGGGTTGACCTCTACCCGCTCGAAGGCAACTATCCCTTTCTTTGTATGCTTAACTACGACCCTTTGTTCTACCCAGTGGGGTACATACACAACCCTCGGGCTCAACGGTTAGGTTCGACTCAGGTCTCATCGGACACCCAATGAAAGGCTGACATTCAATTACGAAGCGGGCATATATATGAGATGAAGCACACCCGAAGACAAGGCTGTCTCGACTCTCGTTAAGTCATAGTTGGGTAAACTCGGAACATAGTATGGAGGGATTAAGACGACTCTCTGTAAGAGACTTTATCGAGGCTTTATGCAACAACCCCTCAACTATACCTACCTTTCATAATACGTATGGCGTTGCATCCGTGCACTCATTCTCTTTTTTTAGCTTTCCTCCACCTATACTTTCCTGGTCCTGGGGCTTGCGTTCCTTACTTCAGTCTGTCTTTCAGTATACTGGCCATCTTCTTCTTAATGGCTGCCTGCCATCTTCCTTGTCGCCGTCCTTTGGCTTGGCTTATAAACTTTCAACGCCATCCTGTCTTTCTTTCTACTTGTTCTTTGATGCTTTCCCGAATCGGGGTCTTAGCTACTCGCTTTCGAACGATCTTCCGCCGCCTTCTGAGTTCTGGCCATAGACTTTGTCTTTCGGGCTGGGTTGTTGTTGCTGCCCTTGTAGGTAGTCCTTGTTGGAGAGTCATAGCTTATCTCAATTGAGAGTCCTGCGCAGCGTCTTATCTAGACCGCTGGCAGCCTTAGCTAGAGCCACTGTAACATTGGGGTAAAATGTGTCCTGCCTTGAACGAAGATGAACAGAGACTCCTTGGGACGTCAAGTTCGGATCTTGGCCTTTCCTATCTGCCAACAACCTCCTTGCGCGGTTGGAAACCAATCGTTGTGCGGCTCTAGGCATCCTGGGCTGACAGCACTTCGAATGGTCTCGAAATTGGCTGAAAGAAGAAGCGAAATTCGGTAGGTATATCTCGATATATCCTACTGGTAAGCTCTATCATTGGCTTTCACTGGTCCTTTGTTATATGCCAACTGATGTCGCATTGCCAACAACCCTTGCTTTGCCCCTTTTTCGTAAGGCTTATGACCTTTGTCACTTGAATCGGTACATATAGTAAATGGGGCTATGCATTCTGTACGGTATTGGCGTTGTGCGACACTAGTCCTGTCGTCCGCCTAATTAGTGGGGAGACATTGATGTACGCAGTCAGCCATGAATAGGGTAAAGGATCACCAGAGATACCTTCAAAAGTGACCAACCGGTAAGTCGCTGCCGTTTCCAGCTTTGCGGCTAACGAATGTGGGAATGAAAGAGAGAAGATTGCGTTCAATATTGCGTTTGACCTGATAGTTTATCTAGTAGTTTACCGGATCAATTTCAATCCCCTTTACAAGTTCATCCGGCTGCGATTCTCCTCCCCAATACCGGATCCAGACGAGAGAAGACTCATTCCTTACCATGTGGGGCAGCTTACTGAATTCGATCAATAAAGAATATGATACGGTACCCTATCCTGGATTGAAAATCTCTAGAATGATATGAAATATTCCATTCTTAAGATGTAATGATTGTGATCAGATAGTCTTTGCTGTTATGCGACTACTAATCAAGTTCGCCTACACAACAGAGTCTGACTACGGTAAGTTTACAATTAGCTATGTCATGAAGATACCAACCGGTGAAGTTCCCTTAACAATAAGTAATGCAATCCCATTTAGAGAGGATGGTCAAGATTTATCTTATCCTTATGCATTGATAGATCAACTTGTCAGGCAGAAAGCAGAGGATTACGACGGCGCTGAGCTCTCTAGCATATATATGAGAATCTATCAATCTGGACAGAAGTCAAGTGCAATGCCATATATATCCGATGACGAGATTGCTAGCAAGATCTGGGAATGTATCAACAAGAAGGAGGTGGTAGAACCTAGAGAAGCGAGAACGATCGTCAATAGTAAGCGTCGTTACCCAAAGCATCTCACAGCACTCAAAGCGAGTTCAAGTCAAAGGCAGCCATTCATTGTTGCCGATATAGAGACTTTACTCATAAATGAAGTCCATGTACCTTACGCTGTGGGTTTCATGGTAGTTCGACCAGGTGATGCTCTGTCAGAATATATTGAAACATATTTTAGTGAAGATTACCCTACTATTGTATTTGAAAGCTTTGAAGAACGAAGCAATAAGATCTTGTTCGACTTTATAGAACGTATAGCTGTTGTTGTTAGAAAAGATCCATCAATCAAAATAGTTGACTTTCACAACTTCTCACGATTCGATGGAATTATATTATTGAAATATTTGGCTTCTCATGGTGTGAAGTACACGTTTATACCTCTTATGAGGAATAATAGGCTTTACGAGTTATCAGTCTATCATGGTAAGAAGCTGCTATTCCGTCTAAGGGATTCCTTCACACTGCTGACAAGTAGTCTTGATAACTTAGCTAAAAATCTCTGTCCTCACTTAGGTAATAAAGGCTCTATCCAACATGAGAAAGTGCAAGTGTCGAATCTGATTCATAATCGTAATGAATTGTTAGATTCTATTCAACAGGATATTCGTTTGTTAGGCGGTGTGATGCAGAAAGCTCAATCAATTGATTTTGAAGAGTATAAAGTGGATATCGTGAGAAAATTGACCTTATCTTCGCTAGCTCTAACAATTTTGCGTACTAACTTTTACGATCCTAAGACTTTTCCTATCCATATCCCAAATAGGAACGAAGACACTTTCATTCGTCGTGCTTACTATGGAGGCCATGCTGATACTTATATACCTAAAGGGGAAGATCTAAAGTACTACGATGTGAACTCATTGTATCCGCATATCATGAAAACATTTCCTATGCCTGGTGGGGGTAAGCCTGTCTGGCATGGTAATTTAGAAGGTCAGGATATAGACAGCTTCTATGGATTTTTGGAAGCTCATATTATCTGTCCTAAAACAATAACTCGACCTTTCTTACCGGATAATAAGAGTCAAACACTAATCTTCCCAACCGGAGAATTCGTGGGTGTGTATTTTAGCGAAGAATTGAAGTATGCGCGCGACATAGGCTACCAGGTCACTCTTCTCTCAGGCTACAGCTTTGAAAAGATGAAAAGTCCATTCGAAAGCTTTGTAAATACTATTTCTAATAACAGACAAGAGGCTAAGAGAAGAGGTAATGATGCGATGTCCTATATTTACAAGTTACTCATGAACTCACTATACGGTAGATTTGGTATAAACCCTAAATGCACAATCACTGAGGTCTGCAATCTTGATCGATATAACCTATTGACAAAGAAAAGTGATTTCATCTTTGCGGACAAGCTTAGCGAGCTTTACTATATCGTCACTTACTGAGCAATACCGACAGGTCTCCGACTCTGACTGGTGTCCTCCAAGGATATCAGCTGTACAATTGGCAGCAGCTGTCACAGCATGTGCTCGGATTCATATGTATCCATACATTTCCAGACCAGACTGTTACTACACTGATACGGACTCTGTTGTTCTTGGCAATCCTCTTCCTGAAGAAGAAATCTCATCAACTGAATTAGGTAAGTTTCAGTTAGAATACAATGTAATTGAAGGTATTTTCTTAGCACCAAAGAGTTATTATATTATGTCTCAAGAAGGAAATAAGATTATTAAACACAAGGGTCTTGCAAAAGCATTGGTCAATAAAGAATGGTTTGAGTCCCAATACAAAGATATTAAAAGAACTATGCTGACCCCAGTTACATCTAACTTCAAAATAGATTGGGTCAAACTGAACATCACCAAAAAGGATACACTTGTTAATCTTGGAATCAAAATAGGTAATAAAAGGGATCCTATCTATGATGAGAATGAATATTGGGTTGACACTGTGCCATTGGTTGTTACAGACTTCGCTGGTCAAGATAATAGGATACTTTATTATCAAAATAAGCTTCTTATTGAAGCAAATACTAAAAAAGACAGAGAAATCGCTGATTTAATGTCTAAAATAACAGATAGTATTAATTAATAAGTCTTATCATGATAAATAGGCTTAGCCTCGTGCCGATCCTTCTGAGTTGCTTTCTAAAACATAGAGTACTAGGGAAAGTCGCTTTCTATCCTCTTAATGTGCTTCCCTTTTTCATTTCCTTCTACAACTCTCCTCTTAATGTGCTTCCCTTCTTTTTTCATTTCCTTTACGTAAAGATAGTAGAAAATGAAAGGATAGAAGCGGCGAGACAGTTAAGGTGCAAAGCAGCGAGACCGAAAGGTGCGTAAGCTACTCGACCGTAAGGTTTCAATATCAAGACCGTAAGGTTCCAAAGGTGCGGAGCTGCTCGACCAAAGGGAGAAGGAGCAAGAAAACGGATGCGCGTTAGCATCGCGCAACGGCTTTCGCGCTAGCGCGCTCGGCCGTTGCTTGTTAGGGAGAGGGAGAAAATATGGAGAGGACGGACAAAAAGCCGTATGGAAAAAGAAACTTTCAACTATTCCAACAGAAAAGGGCAAGTCTCTTCTCAAAACGTTCCACCACCGGATCCCATATCGCCTTAGACCGGTATTTAGCGCCGAACGGGAGACCAGAAGATGGGGAGGCTGTGCCCCCACTAATACTCTCCCGGGTGGATCCTTACCTCCGCAGGATCAAACCTTTCTTTACCCTAATGGAGAAGTCTTTTCCATTCTAAGACGGAGATTCCTTATTTCCGGGGTCGCGGACCCTCTGTGGATACTATACAGGTCAATAACAATTTTGAGAAAGCTTGTCGCAGACTCAGAGGCTTCTACCCTCCTAAAAACCAAAGAACGGGAAAGACTCCACTCTTGGGGACCCCCCCAAAACCTTCTCTCTGGGCTTCCCGGAAAATTCCTTTCCACGCCTGTAAGCAGAATGATTTCGAAGGTAGAATAAACATAGCCCCTTATTATCCTGTCTTCTTGGATAGTAAAGGCAAATGTGGTTTGAAAGAAAATCAAAGCTTCATTCGGAAAGAAGCGGCAAGAGAAGGACCAGTCCTTCAGTCCATTAAATAAAGTGAAAAAGCCGATTAGGTTGCCACTTGAGAACTTTAACACCCTACCTTCCGCCTGCGGGGCCTTCAATTGGTCCTTTCGAATACATACCGAATGCGAGATGTTCCCTCGGCCGTCGAAGTGGTGCTTGACATACGGCGCACCTGTCATTCTTAGGCCCTCTCGTCCAATCCATCGAGGACCATTCTCCTTCGTAGACATCCGGCACGTCAAGGTGACACTCTACCGCCCCTGACAAACTTTCTATCTCTCTTGCTCGGTGTGTTCGTTACTCGTTTAGCTCGGTAAGCTCTTCAGCAAGTAAGTAATTTTTCCTCTTCGTTTCGTTTCTAAGCTAGGTGACCTGAGCTTGGGGATTTTGTTTAGTTAGTAAGGAGTAGGCAGGAGGGAGGGCTAGGTTGGGAATAGATTGTAGTAAATTGTGGGAGTTTCTAAGGAAAGCTATCTTCTCAAAGTCAAATCTTCCAAAGAATGGAGTTCCAGCAAAACCCTTTCTAAGGATGAGAACGGTAGTTCGGGAGTTCGCCTGAAAGAACTGGCTTAATGATCTTGATCTCCGCCACCATTGCATCAAGTCCGAATTGCTGGAGCGCAGGAAAAGCCCAACCTTTATGTTTAATAACTTTTAATAAGCCCTTTCAATAGTTAATCCGTGCCTTCTATTTAGTTTACTGCCGAAAGACAAATAGGAGTAAATATGAGTCAAACAAAGGTGTAAATGAAAGGATCGAAAGGAAAGAAAGGACTGTGGAAAGGGGAATGACATGTGAAAACTTGCTCTAAAGGAAGGCTTCCTATACCCGAGTGTCCAAAGAAGACCTGGATAATCCTGATCTTTGCTCAAATTCTCACGTCTTATTACGGTACGTATATAAGCCGGGGAAAACCAAGTATTTCTCGTTTGCTGGCCTATTCCCTTAGATTTAGGGTTTAGGTGGATTCCAACCTGGAAAGCAATTCCCAATGATGATCGACAATTCGGTCATGCAGATGCAATACCGTCTATATTGACTTCTTTAACTTATGAGATGGCATCATTTGCG
>JAYKKH010000086.1:0-10000 GCA_036507275.1 Sicyos edulis | reverse complement strand
TCATATGTAATTTATTCACACAGTCTCGCATATTTCACCTTATTTATTCTTAACCTCTACAACTCTTTCACTCGGTCTCGCAACAAGCAACGGCCGAGTTGCGCTAGCGCGAAAGCCGTTGCGCGTTAGCAACGCGCATCCGTTTTCTTGCTCTTTATTCTTTCTGTTTTTTCTTTTGAATGATTGAGACGAGACGGGACTCATTACTTCCCACTGGGCGAGAGGTGCACCTACCCACTCATCAATCACGGTGTTCAGCTGACTTGCACTGATAGACCCCTATTGTATTGGAATTAGGCGCCCATCTGTTTACTGTTGTCAACTAATCTCTTCAATGTTCAATTCGACTCAATGTTAGAACATTTCTGTGAATGCTATTCTGATTTAAGTGGTCCTATTCTGTGTCCCGTGCTAGGAAGCATTACTCCTCTTTTCATTCCAAATGAAAGAATACGACCGATACGATTGATTGGTCTATGTGCCTCTCTTATTACTTTTTTGTATCCCCCTGTTCCTCGGATACAATTCGATCTCTTCTACGGCCAAATCTCAATTTGTGGAAAGCCTTCGATGGCTTCCTTATGAAAACATCAATTTTGATTTGGGTATAGACGGTATCTCTTTATTCTTCGTGATATTGACCACATTTCTGATCCCTATTTGCATTTTAGTGGGTTGGTCTGGTATGAGAAGTTATGGGAAAGAGTATATTACAGCATCTCTAATTCGTGAATTTCTAATGATCGCCGTGTTCCGCATGCTGGATCCTCTACTATTCTATGTTCTTCCCGAAAGCGTGCCAATCCCTATGTTGTGCGGAGCTGAGCATCTTCTATTCGCTGGGATCAAGCTTTTCCTCTGCAGGGGCCTTGTGCAGTAAAACTCTACGGGGCGGTCGTCCGTCGTCGTAAAGTAGTCCCCGCGAAGCTTTCGGGAAGAGGGGTAGTCTTGTGTGTAAGCATAGCATTTCTGGTCGAACCCGCCCAACCCAACTAAGAAGAACCGAACCTGACAGACACATCTTTTCCTTTTGGGAGGGTACCTGAGTAGTGGGTACTGTAAGACCTCGACCCGCCTACTCGGGTCTTGTATGAATATGCAGGAAGGGGTGCTCCTAGGTGTGTGTAGGGGTTGTGTTTGTTCGCGAGAATGGATTCCTCGTCAAGTCAGTTTGGGGGGTGTGGACACACTTGCGCGAATTCGGGTAACGGCTACAAGGGAGAAAGAGAAAGGAAACTGTACCTGACCAGGGATGGACGTAAACTCGTAAGCTACGGAGGGTAGGGATAATCGTCCAGGTCTCTTATTGTGAAACAAAAGCCGCCCCGCCACAGCAGGCGGGTTGGTTCCTCTGTCGTCGCCGGGGAGCTCTTGGTGAGGAGACCTTAGGATAAGTTGCTAAAACAAAGAAAGGGGAGGATCGACCCGTTCAGTAGAATTCCGAAGAAAGACTGTTGGCAGCTGGTGGAGACATTTCTTTGGCCCCCTTCAAAAGGAAATGCGGGCTGGGTGAAGCTCGGCAGAGAGTTCGAGAATAGGGTAGGGTCCTGCCCTTAAGATGAAGATAAGATTCGAGTTCCAAACCTTTATGCTATGCATGCACCCCCGTACAAGTGCTGCGTACAAGTTCCGGCCAGGATAATTGGGAAAGATCAAACCAATTTGAACCGCTCACATCACAGTAGTAGTAGCGTAAAGGCCGTAAGTCGGGGGGCGGCCATAACATCAGGCTATTACTTTCACATCTCTATCTTTAGATATCTAGAGAGAGAGAGAGATCCGCTGCGTGAGCAACCCGACTGTGCCTTACATGTGCTCTACAGGCCGCACTCCATCTTTCTTCCCAACGAGCCCATTTTTCTTTTGATTTGGAAGACGGGCGTTGCGTTCGAAAGGCATGGTTCTCAGTATGTCTCCAGATAGGGCCCCCACTAGTCCGGCTAGCTAGTGAGCGGTTCTTTCGGGCGAGAAGCGGGCATCTCCCGCAACGCAAGCTGCATTGTTCGCCACTATCCGAGAAGCAAAAGATTCGAGAGTCCAGGCTGAAAATACATGCATAGATAGTGGTCTAATGACAAGGGCCGACGACGGAAGCTCGACGGAGCCGTATGATGCGGAAGTCTCACGTACGGTTCCCTGAGAAGGGAGTGGCTACCTACTGGAGCTTCGACCAACTACCATCGGTCAATTCCGCTTTGGGGCCACCCCTTACTCTACCATTATTATAGGGGTATGGGGTTCGAGACAAAGAAAGATCAAGGCAGCATATCAGTTTTTCCTTTATACTTTACTGGGATCCGTTTTTATGCTATTAGCTATTCTGTTGATTCTTCTCCAAACAGGAACCACTGATTTACAAATATCATTAACCACAGAATTTAGTGAGCGGCGCCAAATCTTTCTATGGATTGCTTCTTCGCCTCTTTCGCCGTCAAAGTGCCTATGGTACCAGTTCATATTTGGTTACCCGAAGCTCATGTAGAGGCACCTACGGCAGGATCCGTCATCTTGGCAGGAATTCTTTTAAAATTGGGAACCCACGGGTTTTTAAGATTTTCAATACCCATGTTTCCCGAAGCGACACTTTGTGCCACTCCTTTCATTTATACTCTAAGCGCGATTGCTATAATATATACTTCCTTGACCACTTCAAGACAGATCGATCTTAAGAAGATCATTGCTTACTCCTCAGTAGCCCATATGAATCTGGTGACTATTGGTATGTTTAGTCGGGCGGCGGCCGTTAGGTCACCTATTTTGAGTTATGGACACACAAGGCCAAAACATGTGTGCCGGGCGTGCGACCCATCAACCTACTAGCAATGGGGGAGAAAACATAGCATGTCGCAACAAAAGCTTGATTCGAGGCGTCAGCAAAACACTGCCGTCTGTTCCAAAACAAAAGCCCTTAGCGCCCCGGGACGGGAGTGGGGACGGCCCTACGCGCAGGCAACAGCAGCACCAGCTCTACGAAGTCAGAATCGAATCTTTCTGTTGGCTTTCCCAATTCATTCGTGAATCAGAATGAAAGGGCTAGAAGCTCTAGCTTCTAGCTACTTCGCCTGCTTATTATTATGGCGGAAATGAACGTGCTATTTTCAAATCGATTGATAGATAGCCTGATCTGTTCTGATAGATCGAAAGAGTCGAAATGTCTCGAGAGGGGATCCATCAATAATAAGGAGAAATCTCCTATTTCTATCTATTCTGATCCATCAGAAAGAAATCGATATGTATCTGATGGAGTCTACATCGTACGTAGAGCGCCCAAGCGCTTTTTAGGCCTGCTCCGTTCTCTTATCCATCGGTCCAATGCACTGGGCTCATCTCGTGGAGGGAAAAGCAAAATGGAGTTGTAGTCTTGTTGTTCGCCGCCTCGACGCATTCCCTTCTCTCCCGGCATCGTCCCACACAGAAAGAAAGAGCGCAGAGCCCCGGCCCGACCTGTGGGTCCGCTAACGTAAAGCGAGGAGTTGAGCCTGAACTGGCGAACTGAAGTCACTTTCGGAACCATACTTCCTACAGCTAACACGTGTCCAGCGGGAACGCGCAGCGCAACCGAAGGTGAGCTGCTATACCGAATCCCCCGCTGGCCATCGGGGACCGAGTGGTAAGGCCATGATCCGCAGGGGAACGGATCACTCATTCTTCCATTGGGGACAGGTGCACGAACGACAACTCCAAACGTCACACATCCGTCGCCTACCTACCGTTTAGGTGGCACCAGCGAGATCCAGCTAAGGTAAGGAACTTCGTGTCGCGGCTGCTCCACTCCGCCGCGGTCTCATGAACTGAACTTCGTTGCCTTCCTGCGCGCGAAGCGAATTGGCGCTGTGCTCTGGGTCAGTTTCGGGGCGGGGAGCGAAGAGAGACCAGAAGAATGATTCATTTGGATCGACGAGCTTTTTCAGCCCCAAAACTCAGAATCAATGGAATGAATGTATCTAAGGCTATCCATTCAAAGATCTATTCTATCTGTATAGATAGGGATCTTCATACATATAAAATCGTTTTATGGCATGATATGATCGCCTAGCCGTAGCCGCATATCAGCTGCGCTCAATATGCGGGATTTCTGTTGGATCTGATCTTTCGGGAAGCTTTTGACCTAGCGAAAAGGACTTTCAGCCTTTGCGCAAGCAAGCAAAGTCGAAGCTTTGCCAGAAGCAAGACGAGGAAGCGGAGCTGTCGTATAAACGGTAGCTTCCCCCGACCTACTTTGATTCAAAAGAAAGGCGAAGGGTTTTTTGGCAACAAGCAAACGACTTTCTATCATAGTTGCAAGGGTTCCAAACCTTAACTACAACATGTTGTACCAAAGGCTTCTTTCGGTTGGTTGAATGTTGAATAAGGGGGCTGTTCAATCTAAGACAGCGCTGTCTTAAACGGCAATAAGATAAGTCGACGTTCAATCTCTAAGGCGGGTTTCCGCTGAGAACGGAATAGTGTTCGTGTCCAAAGGTGAATAAAGCCCTAGCTTCTAGAGTTCGCTGCTTTTCCCAGGCCGGAGAAGGGCTTATACTGATCGCCTTTGTTTGATATGTTCATTCAGTACCAATACAAACTACAACTACACTAAAGTGGAAGGGCTACTATAGAAGCTAGAAGTAGCCTCTCATAAAGTAAGTAGTCGGCCTAATCAAAGCGTCACGACAACAAAAAATTACCCTGATGAATCGAATGGAATCTTAATTCAATAGGGGGCCGCCTACCAATCAAAGAGGCTGGAAGACTTTCCACTTCATTGAAAAAGGGAAATAGGGGAAAGCAAGGTCTGACGCTACGCTTCGCTTGCTTCCTTTCATTGCTTCGCGGGAGCCGCACAGCACATAGCTGGAAGTCAGAGGGCCCATACTACCTGCCTAACCCCTCGCTCCGAGGGACCGTAGATCGGAAAGCGCCTTCTAAACCACCCCATTCATCCAAAAGAGAAGGGGCCTATGTATTTGCATGACCCCTGCGGATTTGACTCTATCTACACTCGGAGCCAATCCCCTATCGGTCCTGCCACCACGCCGCAGAACGGGAGCTCGTGTGAACCTTTTCTTCTGGCGTAACAGCGGTGAAAGGTAACAAAATCTTACGGCCTAAATTCCTATTTGTCAGCCGTGGGAACTACTGCTCGGTCGGGAAGAGGGGAAAGGCTTGGGCCTACCTATCCCGATAGGACCTCATAAAGGTAGTTTACTTGCTTACTTGTAAGGGTAAGGAACGGGAGCAGTTGAGAGGTTCCATATTGCCGAGCCGAAGGGCAGCACTTCTGTACGTGATCGTAGTATGTCACGTCGTCTCGTCCCCGCAGCATTTCAGAGTATCTATGCACTATTTCCGGTTCACTGATAAGGAAGATAGAGTTGGGGTGGGGGTGACGGATGTGATACGTCAAGTATGACCCGGAGAGATACATGCTAACTATGGGTAGAAAGCAGGAACCATTATGTAAAGAATTTCGGGGGGTTACAGATCTCTTATACTACCATCGATCGACAGAGCGGAACAACCAGAAAAAGAAGTGAAGTTAGAAAGCCGTATGATAGGTGGTAACTATCTTGTACGGTTCGGGGGGTAATCGGCGTACTCGTATCAGTGGGGGGGAATCTTTGGCTCTATCGAACATACAGGGAATTGGAGGTAGCATTCTACCGATGTTAAGTCATGGACTGGTTCCTTCAGCCCTTTTCTATGTGTTGGTGTTCTATATGACCGACATCAGACTCGACTTGTTAGATATTACGGAGGTTCAGTGAGCACCATGCCGAATCTCTCTACCATTTCCTTCTCTTTCACTTTGGCCAATATGAGTTTACCTGGTACTAGCAGCTTTATCGGGGAATTTCCCATCTCAGTAGGAGCTTTCCAAAGAAATAGCTTAGTAGCCACATTAGCCGCGCTTGGGATGATTTTAGGCGCGGCGTATTCCTTTGGCTATATAATCGTGTGGTTTCTGGAAATTTCAAACCTGATTTCTCCATAAATTCTCCGATCCAAATGGCAGAGAAGTTTCCATATTTATACCTTTTCTTGTTGGAGGGGCGACCGCCCGTTGAACTACCAAAGAAAAGGGGTAAACCAATGTGATCATGACATTGTAGGTGCTTGCGATGGGACGGATGCGACTTCCTCAGTTGGTTTGGGTGGCATAGCCTGTTGCAGAAGTCCCCTTTTTTATCCATTTCTTTAGTCTTTAGGAGCCAAAGCTTGACTTTACTAATCAAAAAGGCAGGCGGTTTTCTTCTTCTTTCTCTTATTTATATATTACTTTAAAGAAAGGACGGGGGCAACCATGCATGGTACTTCTCTGACCCTGTCTCCGAGGGACAGTTGAACGAGCGACTCATGAATGCTGCCGGGTTGACGAGCCAATAACTCGAACGCCTTCGGTCTGTTTTTTGAGCAAGAATCACAGCGTTACCTTACCTTCACCATGATACGGACTCCAAGTTCTTATGGCAGAGCACGAGGAGATTTCTCATTGATGATGGGAATGGAAACCAGAAGCACGACCGGGGTCCAAGATAATCAAACCATCAATAACAGTAAGGTAAGCATGAGACTTTTTGGTAGTACCGGTGAACCAGATGGCCGCGGCGATGTAATCTGGGACGGAGGACTCGTAGTATCTCTGACGATCTGGCAAAAGCGAAAGACCTCCTAACGTAATTCGAATGGGGCGGACATTCCCAAACTCTTTAAAGCATATTCTACCCTAGATATCTTACGGTCTCGCTGGAGCTGCCATAGCTTATGGCTAGAGCCATGGGGGGCCCCAGCAGAGAGAACAGTAAGGATAACGAGCGCGGAGCCCGCCAAGCGGGCGGCAGGAGCTGCGGGCAAGTGCTTGGTAGGCCAACAGCCCAGTGAACCGGGCGGGGCACTCGACGAAAGGGGGGCACACTGAGCAAGTACGATAAATTGGCCCCGCGGAGCTTTATTAAAAGCAAGGACCACTACGGGAGGTCAAACCAAGGACCTATGCAAGTCGGGGCTCGTCCCCGGTCAATATTGGATCAAACAATAGGGGGCCGTAGCACTGACCTCTTTTTTTATTGATTCAATACAATTAGGGGTCATTTTGCCGAGTTCCCTACCGAGACAAGAGAAAGTCTCAACGGATCCTCCGCGCGCTGGGCATACCTCTTCTGTGCGTCTTTCTCGTGGCGGGAACAGAACAACAGGGAAAGACCCGGCCGACCCGCCCCTGACTATTAAAAGCTCGAGGGCGAGCTTCAAATACAACTCATTCACTATTACGTCTAGAAAGAAGAGCTTCAAAGTAATAGAATAGAGAAAGATAGGCTTTGCTCCGGAGATATCATCTTCTCTCCTCTCGATCTTATTCGTAGTTAGGAAGGGGAAGGAGTCTAAAATCAATGGACATTAATGAACCATCATTGATGGACGTTGCACATGACACACGATCAATTCGACTCAAGGTCCGGCGCTAATAGAAGTAGCGGACTCTCCTAGTAGCGAAGGAAAAGTGGGCAGGGCTTTTTTCGTCGTAATACACCCAAGAGCGCTTATGTCATATGGGAACTCATGGCTGGAAACAATCCTGATGGTTTTGATATCCGGTAGGAATAATCTAAATCAAAGTCCAGGTTGGTTGGTGAGCCTAGTGATAGGAAACTATCTAGCTTGGTTCGGAGAGCACTTGTTGGGTTAAAGATTTTTTTGTTGCTAAATGTTACGGCCTAAATGCTAAACTATTGACCCTACTTGTTCGGATGGGTGTTCACCCCAAAGTGTTCCCGGACCACATGCATACATCCGTAAGTAACTTAGTGCAACATGGCAAATTTCATTGAGAGGAATCAGTAAAGAAAAGAAAAACGAACATCTTACAACACAACATTAGTATTTGAGAGATTGTCCTCGGGCTAAGGAGTGTCCACATGAGTTCGTTGAGGTGTCTACACAGGAATCAAAACCTCTTGTATATTCTGTCGAGAGTTCGGATTGCTCCACCTAAGTAGAACGAAAAGGAGGAATTGGAAATTCTCCCCGTCGACTTTCTCAACTATTAGTCAAGCGCGGGGCAGTACAGCTAACATAGCTGCTTCGGTCGGAAAAAGGCTCTAAAGCCCCTACTCTAAGTTGGAGCAACAAGCAAGGGATTGAGCGCAGTAGGTCTTCTATGAGAGAACAAAGCATGTAGAAGTCGCCTTACTTAGGGCATTTTCTCGGGGAGTGATTGCCGAAATCATCAGAACACCAACCATGAGTGAAGATCAATTGCCGATCTCTTCACGAAAAGGATGAGTAAAGAGCCCTCCTTTTTCTTCTCACTCGCAAACAGGGAATAGTCGAGATCCATTCTCAGTTTGAAGGGTAACATGTAGAAGTGATTGTTTGATTCTTCCAATTTTATAAAAAAATAACAAGAAAGAGAATTTATCTTAAGGGTCTGACTTTAGCCCTTCTTTGATTATTAAGGTTAGGGAGCTTTTCCTCTTTTGAGGATGTATTAATAATCTTGAAATATATTATATCAAGTCAATAGAATGTTGCATTCTTTTGCTTCACAACTTTGAGTTCTAGATTTCGATAGGGACAACCACATCAGTTCGAAAGAGAAGGGTACCGTGGAGGAAGTTGTTCGAAATAGAAAAAGAAAGAATGAGAGTCATGATCAGAAGCGAATGTGGTCCCCACTTTTGAATAGTGTCCTGCAGATGGTCTTCCCAATCCGAGTCGATTAGGAAAAGATCCAGTCTGCATCAGTTTTTCCATTTCCTTCCCTTTCCTCATATTAGACCAAGTGAAAGAAGCGCCATAGAGTGGGAGGTCAACCGTCACAATCAGCAACAGGATCCGCGAAATCTTCAAGACCTCTTCTCTGATTTTCGGCCTGTAAAGTAAAGAACCCCCTTTCATATTTGATTGCATAAGGCATTCATTTGACTTTCCACACTAATGCATAAGCAAGGTAGGTTGGAAACGGTATGGATGAATCTGAGCTCATTCTATAGGTCTTGCTTGTGAGAAACTGATGCTGGAGCATAGACTTATGTAGCCATCCATTCAGAAGTTGTGGTCTAGGAGTGTATTCTATAGTGATGGTCTAGGTTCCAATGTGAGTTTAGGACAGCCTTTTTTTGATTTGTTTCAATTAATCCAAGAGCCACCATCTCTACTTTTCGAAGGAACATAGCAGCTGCCAGCATCTTTTATCCATTTTCTTTTTACATCTCGATTACGTCCTCTTTGACTTGAGTTTTCCTGGAGCAAAATCAGATATGCTTTTTCTTGGTTCATGAAGTCCAGAGACAGCCCTTTGCAGGCTCCTCGCCATTCAAAGCCCAAAAGTTCCAAGAGGCCACTATCGTGATTGAGAATGAGACCGGGCGAGGGGAAGATGGAAGGCCTCTGCTTTTTGAACCTTTTCTTCCCCCTTTTTGCATTTCGCCGTTTTGAAGCTATCCCCTGCTTTGTCTTTTCCGTGATGTCAGAGCTACACTTCTTGCGATGTTTGATCATTTCTGTTTGCATTCGTCTGGAATTTGGTTTCCAGGGCTGTTGAGGGATTCAATTTGAGCATTATTGGTGGATAATCTTCCGATATTCTAAATTAGCATGAGTTTCATCAAAATGAACATATAAAGATGGGCTGGAAAGCAGCCTACCTGCGAAAAGCCGAATAGATCTTATTTTAAGGCTCCCCATTCAAATCAGCATCCTCCATCCTCCAAATCTGGTTGAAATTCCACAACTCCGTATGGGCTTGAAGCTGTCACGCAGAGCTTCTAGAACAGTCTCACGTGTTTCAGATACTCCTCCCAGGTCTTGCTAGAAACCTACCAACGTTTGCTTTTTTGATTCTCAATTTTTGACTATAGTCACATCCTCATAAATAGTTCTATGATCTCAGCAAATTTCAGTCTTGAAGTAGTGAAAGACGATTTTAGTATTCAATCTATCCCCTTCGTTCTGAGTTCAGGACTGATTTTCCTATGGTGAAACTTCCAGCCCTCTTTAAAGCTCTCTTCTAGGGAATTTA
>JAYKKH010000085.1:92500-101307 GCA_036507275.1 Sicyos edulis | reverse complement strand
CTCTGCTGCAATGGATGGCAGAGGGGTCCGTAGTACCCAAAGCACTGGAGTGATCCTGTAGCCGGAAGGGGCCTAGAAGTGCTTACTACTACACTCACACTACACACTTGGCTCTACACATTTACAAAGCTAACCCTGTCCAGTCCCCTGGCAGAGCTAAAGGGGCTTCAATCCTTATTCTTTATCCCTATCTTCGCCCCCAGGCCAGCACGGGCTTTACATGGGGAGAGTGGAGTGCCTCAAGAAGCACTGTTGAGAGGAAGATGCTTTGCCTCTCTTCATTCTCTCTTACAGGGTCTCCAAACCTTCTTCAACATAAGCAGTGACAACGAGCTAGGCAGAGATGGAAGAGATCGAACACGGGAATAAGAGAAGCGCAGCGAAGCAAGCGTATTGACCTTATATATTCAATAAAGAGTTTACGAGGTGCGAAGCGCAGCAAAGCGTATTTCCCCCTTCAGATCCTTAACTTAAGAGCATATTCGGAACCTCTCCCCAACAAGCAACGGCCGAGCGCGCTGGCGCGAAAGCCCGTTGCGCGTTAGCAACGCGCATCCGTTTTTCTTGCTCCCCATCGGTCTAATTAAGCCCTGATCCCTATTGGTCTCATGCTTCGCACCTGCGGAACCTTATATACTCTATTTTTAGGTGAAGAAATAAGCAGCTTGGAAAGAAGCGCAGCGAAGGCGTAGCCAAGCAAGCGCAGCGAAGCGAAGCGTAGCCAAGCAAGCGCAGCGAAGCCAATTGACCTTGTTTACAAAGGGAGGGAAAGGAGCGAAGCCGCAGCGAAGCATGTTTTCACAAGCGCAGCGAAGCGTAGCCTACAAGCGCAGCGAAGCCAATTGACCTTGTTTACAAGGGAGAGGAAAGGATGAAGCGCAGCGAAGCGTAGCGTCAGTTTACTTCGCCTTTTGATTTTGATAGAGGGGATGGAGAAAGTGGACAAAACAAGAACTCCGCATTTCCCAGTCGAAAAGATGAGTTCCTTTTTCGTCTCGCATTTCTCATCAAACAAATACGGAAAAATAATCATATTGAAAACGTTCCTAACCCACCAAGCCCTTCCTTCGTGTAGAGCCGTGTATTGTAAGTGATCCGAACCTGCCCGGAGCGAGCCTCCCATAGAGGCAAGTGAAGTTGGTGAGCCGTATGATGGGCAACTATCTCCTGTGGTTCGAGAGGGACTCAGCTGTTAGTTAGTACCCCTTGGTTTCGGGGTGGACCCTTTCACTCTATTTTATTATATACGCTTCTCCGCTTTTCTTTTCATTAATGAAACCTGCCAGTTATTATTAACTCAAATAAAAACAAAACAAAAAAGATGAAAGAATTCAGCAGAATGAACGGGAGGCGTCGGAGGAAGGACTGACGAACTACTTACTTGTGTTTGGTTAACGACTTTACTGACTTGGGGTTCTTTCTCGTAAGTGGTATACCTACACCCTGCACACACACTCACTATATCTATATACGTATACGTTGATAGCCTTTCGCAAAAAGCCCTAATTCACTATGGAAAGCTGCTTTCGCACCTCTCTCTCTCTTCGACGTTTTTTCAGGTCGAACCAAGCCCGGATCCAGCTGAAAAACGGAATGGAATACTCTAAGATGCTTCATAGCTTCAACAAGCCCATATTCTTCCCCTTGGGGAAAGATTCTAGTTCCAAACCTTTATTGAAGAAAGAGCTCTTGCCTTCAACTCAAAACAGAACAGAAGGTTCCTTCCGCAACGCAAGGCCGATATCTTTCATAGCAGCCAAGGATGAGTTCGATCCATTAGGTTCTTCGATTTATTCGGAAAAGAAATGAGAGACAAGAAAACATCTTTGATTACGATTAAAAGGAACAATCTCAAATAGACCAAGATCCAATTTCGGGTCATTTCTTGGTGAACATGATCTGCCATAATCTCTTCGATCCCTGAATTTATGTGCCAGAATAAAGAGAGATTTGGTAGGAAAGTGGAAGAGACTTTTTTGTATATAATAATGAAAGGGAGTGGGAAAGCAGCTGTAATTCTTTGGAAAAGCCCGGTTCTCTTTGTCTTCGAGCTTTCATTCCTCAATCCACTCTTTCGTTCTTTCATATACCTCCCCACCAATAGATAGAGACAAATAGGAATAACCGAACCACGTCTACAAAATGCCAGTACCATGCAGCTGCTTCAAAGCCAACGTGATGCTCCTTGGTCAGATGACCAAGATATTGGCGAATACCACATATGATCAAGAAAAGAGTACCTATAATCACATGAAAACCATGAAAGCCAGTTGCTAAGAAAAAGGTAGAACCATAAATACTATCCGAAATAGTGAAGGGTGCTTGATAATATTCCATTCCTTGAAAGCCTGTGAATACTAGAGCCAGTGAAACGGTAGCTACTAAAGCGTAAACTGCTCGTTTTTCCTTCCCGCGAGTATAGCATGATGAGCCCAAGTTACGGCTGCTCCGGATGAAAGGAGAATAGGGGTATTAAGAAAAGGGATTTCCTGAGGATCTAAAACCCCAATCCCTTTGGGGCCAAATACCTCCGATTTCTACCGTGGGCGCCAAAGAAGAATGAGAAGAAGCCCGAAAAAGCAAAAGGAACATAACCTCCGATACGATAAACAGAATAAAACCATATCGAGGTCCTAATTGTACGACTTTGGTATGATGTCCTTCCAACGTGGATTCACGTAGAACATCGCGCCACCATACGAACATGGTATATAGGATAAATATGAGGCCCAAACTTAGAAGTGTAGCACCCCCTTGAAATGAGTGCATGTACATCACACCTCCTACGGTGGTTGCCAAAGCTCCGAGTGAACCCGAAATAGGCCATGGACTTGGATCTACCAAATGATAAGAATGCCTCTGAGATTCAATCATAAACCACTTTGCCTCGGTTGTATGTAAACCCCCCCTTCACCCCCACCCGCTAAAGTGGTAAAGAAGGGCTCTTTGGGGTCTCATTTTCTTTCTATCTGACAGGACAAAAATAGGAAGGGATGGTTCTTTCATTGCATTGATAGAAGTCTAACTAGAAAAAGATCTCTATTACTTTGAGAGGAGAATCTCGTTGGTTTGACTGACGAACTACGTGGGAAAATGGACCTTCCTTCTTTCGTTGATTTTCAGCAAGCATTTTTGTAAAGTAACTCGAGATGATATCAGTATGGTTTCGGAAAACTTCTTGGTCGCGGATTAGTGTGTTCTGCGCCGCCGGCGGCCTAAAATGAAAGGCGCAGGTTGATCTCTCTGGTTGAGGCTGCATTCATTTATTCAACTTTACACGTGGGAAGGGCTTACTCTCCTCGGCTTGGTCTCGCTCCCTTCCCGCACTATTCCTCCCCACTATAAAGAGCGATTGACTTTCTCGATAACCTTTCTGAACGTCCGTCTTCGCGTGGCGATTTGAAAAGGGGTATATATCTCTTGTAATGCTTTCTACTATTCTGATCGAGAAAGAATCTCTTCCGAACGACCAAGTCATAATGAGATTAAAAAACGATGCTTCCTTGGCCGTGTAGAACATGGATTAGCATTATGTCATTCCTACAAGCGATCCCCCATCCAGGATTGGAAGAAGTGCTATATGAGGACTTCGAGATCAAATAGAATATATTTCTTTCGAGACCTCGTGAGCCACTTATTTCTCCGAAACAAGAGATCAAAGTGATTTTCCTCCTTTTTCCCAATAAGTCGACGGCGTTACACCATTGGGATACTTCGAATAAACTAGAGTACATATAGGATACACCGGTGCTAAAACCTTTCTCAAGATATCTTCCAAACTGTTGGGGTCGTTGCTCCGTATGTTGTTCCCCCGGTGTGAAACCAGTTGGTTCCGTAGTTTGAGAATTCTACTGATCCCAAGTACTCCATCTCCATCATTGCATATGGGAATATAGAAAGTAAAGAAGAAAAGGCATGACCAGAAGAATTGTGTGAAATAAGTCAATTTATCCAGTTGAGGCATTCTTGATTGAGAAAAAATGATTCCCTCCAGACAGAAAGAGACTCCTTCCTGTACGAGTAGTGAAGAACTATAGAGAGCTGTGGTTGGTTGTTGACCAACGGAAAGCATGGGAGAAATCAAGATGCACAAACGAAAGAAAAAGGGCGACTTCATAAAAAGCAAGAAAAGCGCCCAGCAAACTGCGAACCTGACTCGAGAGGGGCAAAGCTGCGAGACTGAGTTGTAGAAGTGCATTAATAGGTTAATGTTAATAAATAAGGGCTGCTCGCCTTTTGAATAGAAGGAAGTGGGATAGCGGAGGTGATTTCGGTAAACCGATGCATGAGCTGAGGCTCCCATGTCCCGCCGACCCTTCGAAAAAGTAAGGTCGTCAAACGGCTCATAGGGAGTCAGAAGCAAGCGGAGTCAAAGGCGGGTCAAACTCACATAAGCAGAGGGGGAGACACATTCATGAAAAGCGAGAAGCCGTGGGGGACTGGCCAACTATGAATAGATATCTTACTTTCGGGTAAGAGTATGAACATCTATTAGTCCGTATCATGGGTCTACTTGTTACAAAAGGCGAACATCCCTATTCCAAAACATACACATAAGTCCTCAGGCAGGCGGGGACGAAAAGAGTCTATTTCTTTACAATATTCCGGAATGTATCATGGCCCTATCTATTCATCTTTTATTAAAAAAACAAGAGTGAAAGAAAAGCAGCTGAGCTTCGTATATATAAGAGAAAGATAGGCTTTGCTTCGTAAACTCAGTCGATTCCTTTCGAAACCTCTCCCTAGTTCCCGGATCACCCATCCTTCCTTCCCTTCGCCTGGCCTGGTGAGATCCGATGAGATCTGATCTCTCGAACGAAGTGAAGTGATAGGAAGAGAAGACAGCTGGCGGGAGATCTCTATTCATTACACCCCCTTATATAGGTGAAAACGGAAGTGCGCTCCTGCGCACCAGCTGAAGGAAGGATCTTTGGCATAAAGATACCTTATATACTCTTATATACTCTATATATAGGAAGCGGCGAGACCTTGTTTATATATTATATACTCTATTACTCGGTTAATAAATAAGGTGAAATATGAAAGACTGGAAAGGTTCCACAGGAGCAAGAAAACGGCTTACGTTAGTAGCATCGCGCGCACGGCTTTCGCGCTAGCGCGCTCGGCCGTTGCTTGTTCGGGAGAGGTGCGAAGACAGAGTTTCCTTCTTTCTTTCCCCAGGTTTCTATTACAGAAAGCATGAGACTGTATAGGAGAAGGAGGAGGAAACGAGACCGATAGGGAGAGGGAGAAAATATGGGGAGAGAGGGAATCGAATATGGGTGCGAAGTCAAAGGTTTGGAGAGGATCGGATAGAAGCTACTTTACCGAGTAGTAGAGGAGAAGGTTAATAAAGTAGTAGAGGTTCCGGAGACTGAATATGAATGCCTGAAAGAGCTAAAAGACACTTTTCAGAGTTTACGAGGTTTAGGGCAAGCCAAAACCAACTCCTAAAAAGTTGCTGGATCGAAGTATCTCGAACATTCTCCATCCGCCCGCCAGCTGCAGAGGGGGTTCGATTCCCGTTATACGCGATGTGGCGAAAAAGACGGATTCAACAAGATATGCCTTGCCTGCATTAAGATTTCAAACTTGTCGTCTACTTTTAGGAAATGTTCGGAACAGAGAACTTACAATAATACAACGCCGCATTCTCCGAAAATTGAGAAACAAGAAGAGATCTATTAAGAGAAAGATTTATCCGAGAGAAAATCTTAACAGTTACATCCAATCACAAACTACACGAAAGTTGCCCCTTTTCATGGGGATTTACCCATCACAGAGATGCACAGAGGAAGAGAACGAACTTCTTATATCCCTTTTCCACTCAATCCAGAAACAAGATCGGACGTTATTCCGGTTCGTCTCCATTTTAGTGAAACTATTCCTCAAGCAAGGCAGCCGATAAGTCATCGAAGGGTTTGTGTGAATAAAGGAATGGGTTGCATTACTCATTTGAAAGTGTCCCACGGTGATCTAATATCTTTTCAAGAAAATGACGCGAGAATCCGCGGTGAAGAAATAAGGAGATCTTTCTATATCGAAATATCAGTTGAAAAAATCATAGGAAAATTCCTGGATCACCCGGTAAGAATGTGGAGAAGAACTAAAACAGAATGGTTCCACCTACTCAAAACTAAGAGGGGATGCCGCCTACTACTAAAATCCCGGTTTTTGCAACAGTTGCGTTCTTCTATGCAAGAAGAAGACTTAGAAAGAACAAAGAAGTTTGGATCGGAAAAAGTATGCTTAGGCAGTTCCTTCGCTGAGCACAACAGAATGAAGAGGAATTTGTATCATTTGAAATCCCTATTCTTATCGAATAGAAGGAACGAGAAAACCGAAATCTTCCTACTCGAACAAGAAGTCCTATAGTTTACAACTCTTCTTTATATAGTAATTCGACCTATTGCTCCGCATCCCCCCATCAGTTTACTATGAAGAGCAAAATCAAAAGGATCGAACTACCTACTCATTATTCGGAGGTGAATCATAGAACACTAAAAGCTGTGGTATCTTATGGACCTAACATAGGTCACATCCTCACGACATAAGATTGAAAGATCCAAACCTTCCTCTTCGGAGCGGAAACGGACGTGGCCAAAACATATAAAGATCGGCGTAGTCGCTCATAGGGACATATCTATCCGTCTCGAGTCTCGTCTAGATCGATTCATAGATCGATTTCTATCCATATGTATCGGTATCTCCGTGGATAGAGATAAAGATAGGGATCCATCTAGATCTTGATTCACTATTTCCATTTTTTTGATTGATTGCCTTTTTTTTGACAACAAGTTTGAAATCTTAATGCAGGCAAGGATTTGAAAAAAAGGTTAGAAAGATATAACCTCTTTGAGAGTTTTTCTATTATTACTTGCAGGATCGGAGCGTAGACGAGCGAGCAGAGCCCAGGGAACGGGGAAGCCCGTCATAGAGCAGTCGACTAGAAGTAGAAGACTGCTGGCCTGAGAGAAGACGGCCTCTCTCGGGAAACATGGCCTAATTTCTCTTCTTTCTTTTTCAGGGCCCAGAACGCTTAAAGGTGGGGGAGAAGCAAGCCGAACCTCTGATCGACCTGGAAACATCACAAATTCTCGGCGTCGAGAGAGATTTTAGATTCCGTAAGTAACTCAGCGAGTGCTTTCTAAGAAGGGCTTGACTTGGAAGAAGAAAATGAAATACGAACAACCGCGCTGGTCGTAATAGATCGACTTTCATGCTAGTTCTTGCTCCAGCATGAAAGTTCCATTTCAGGGAAGGACGACGTACCATGATACTTTCTGTTTTGTCGAGCCCAGCTTTGGTCTCTGGTTTGATGGTTGTACGTGCTAAAAATCCGGTACATTCCGTTTTGTTTCCCATCCCAGTCTTTCGCAACACTTCAGGTTTACTTCTTTTGTTAGGTCTCGACTTCTTCGCTATGATCTTCCCAGTAGTTCATATAGGAGCTATAGCCGTTTCATTCCTATTCGTTGTTATGATGTTCCATATTCAAATAGCGGAGATTCACGAAGAAGTCTTGCGCTATTTACCAGTGAGTGGTATTATTGGACTGATCTTTTGGTGGGAAATGTTCTTCATTTTAGATAATGAAACCATTCCATTACTACCAACCCAAAGAAATACGACCTCTCTTAGATATACGGTTTATGCCGGAAAGGTACGAAGTTGGACTAATTTGGAAACATTGGGCAATTTACTTTATACCTACTATTCCGTCTGGTTTTTGGTTTCTAGTCTGATTTTATTAGTAGCCATGATTGGGGCTATAGTACTGACTATGCATAGGACTACTAAGGTGAAAAGACAGGATGTATTCCGACGAAATGCTATTGATTTTAGGAGGACTATAATGAGGAGGACGACTGACCCTGTAATAGAAACCCAAGGTCAATAGGCGAAGTCAACTCTTAAGAGCATATTCGCATCTGAACCTCGTAACCTCTACAACAAGGTCTCGCCGCTACGCTTCGCTTCTTTATTAACCTTTACATAGAATATATAAGAGTATATAACGCTGCGCTTGCTTGGCTTCGCTTCGCTGCGCGGATTTATTAACCTTGACTTATATATATCATATCAAAGAAAAAGATATGCTACGCTACGCTGCGCTTCTTTCCCTTTTGATTCACCTTTCTATATCTAATAGAAAGATATAATGGAATATATAAGGTCTGACGTCGCTTGCCCTGATCCTTTCCTCTCCTCTTCTTAACAATTTAGTCTTCTCCATATTCTCTCCCCTCTCTCCCCATATTTTCTCCCTCTCCCTAACAAGCAACGGCCGAGCGCGCTAGCGCGAAAGCCGTTGCGCGTTAGCAACGCGCATCCGTTTTCTTGCTCCTTCTCCCGTCGAGCAGCTCCGCACCTGTAATAGAAACCTGGGGAAAGAAAGAAGGAAACTCTGTCTTCGCACCTCTCCCGAACAAGCAACGGCCGAGCGCGCTAGCGCGAAAGCCGTTGCGCGTTAGCAACGCGCATCCGTTTTCTTGCTCCTTCTGACTTATTTCATATACTCGTAATAGAGTATATAAAGAGTTAATGGAAAGCTCGCTTCGCTTATTTATTCACCTCGTAATAGAGTGAATAAGAGAGATATATACGCTGCGCTTCGCTTGCTGAAAAGAAAACCGAATTCCTCTATTTGATGTCGATTCATCCACACTTCCATTCTTTGTAGAGGAAGGCTAACTGCTTGCTGGCTGGGAGCTGTATGAGCGGTAACGTCCACGTACGGCTCTGTGAGAAGGGCGGTGGACAGAAATGGCCTTGTTGTACCTCACTCTCGTCTTCAATGGGGTCTG